>OX235268.1:0-160356 GCA_944472135.2 Trichobilharzia regenti
AACAAGTACATTTCAAAAACTTTTGTGAGGTACTTGAACCTACAGAAATATGACCATGGAAATGTTGTGGTTTTTTGCATAAAAAACATAAATCGGTGATATCGCCTGTCTAAACTCAGTTGGGTTCACAGTTGTCTAGCTGAATGACGTCACGAAAACCAAATAAACTGAGAGTAGAGACTACAAGGTGATTATGTGATCGAATCAATGACTAATCGAAAAGATGGATATATATTGATGGAATTCTTCAGATATATTATTCATATAGATTCCCATGAAGTGATGAGATTTGAAATTTGACGGTTTACTCTATGAACAGATGGATATGGTGACAACAGACCAATCAAAGAGGCGAATTTTAGGGAGTTTTTACCAAATCTAACTAAAAGCACCACTATCAGTCATGGTTCAACATAAAAACTTCATTTAATTGCACATCATATACCGAAATTTCTTCAACATAACAGAAAATAGAGGAGTGTACATGGCACTTAAAAATGCCACAATGTTTCATACATTCAAGCATCATGGTAACACGAGTTTCAGCAATGGCAATTATTTCGGCAAAGCACAGCCACTTACGTCACTTCTGCGTGATGATCACCTTGAACGCTTCCAGATTTTCGACAAACGTACTAGATGACATGCAGGAGGGCGGTTCAATGATTGCGAATTCCTAAGACCCAGATATCTCAGTATGCAGTAAGATGTGCGGACGTGAATTCGCCTTTCTGTTCTTCTTGAATGTTTTTGCAGGTATGTAGGATTTTACGTGACACATTGTCCATCAAGGCGGAATGATATTTATATCGTGAACGAACATTTCACAGAGAGGTGAAGTTGTGTAGAGAGCCACAGTAATCAGCGGTGTAGTGGAGTGGATTATAGGCACTATGAACGCAGTGTATGTTTATCTATCTAACTCAGTCTTTCATAGCGCCTATATTCATAGAGTAAACCGTCAAATTTCAAATCTCATCACTTCATCGGAATCTATATGAATAATATATCTGAAGAATTCCATCAATATATACTACTTTGATGGTGACCTTAGTAAACGGTCTACAATTTAACATTTATAGGAACCTGTTGTGGTTGCTTGTACAATATTTGAACAAATTAAACTTTCGAAGAAGTATTGATTAATGATACACTCCAGGATTGTAATTTATAACATCACTGGTCGTACCTGTGAAAATGGTATGCATTTCTTGTAAACTTACCCGTTTATACGAAATGTAAATTAATTATTGTCATTATAGTGAAACAAAACATCAAGGGATATATTTGCTGAAGTATTGCAGTGTAAATATACGTGTATATTTTGTCAGAAATAATTTACTTGAAGAATCGGTTGACCGTTTTGTCAATAGAGTGATGACAGTAACATTGGCGCAGTTAACCAACATATCAAAATTTGGTAATGTTAGAGGTCAGACTAGAGGATGATGTAACGTGATGAGTGAAATACATGAAATTAAATAGAAACACCTGTTTTTGCAGTCAAATGAGAAAAAAACTTCTGAAAAGAAAAAAATCAGACGACAGAGAGTTATCAAGGGATTAGTCATGAGGGTTATTCCAGTCCGGCGATAGATTGCTTTTGAACACATAGAACTGATTTCCTCCACTTATTATTATAATGTTTATAAATGCATGATAGACTCTGGAATTTTTTAGTCATTTGATTTCATTCATTAGTTAAAAATTAGTATTACCACAAAAAACAGAGTCGTATTCCGTTCCAAACCGAGGTTCGAATAAATGATTTCAAGACATAGGCCGTAGTTTAAACGTTGAGTGAGTTATTGTTAGTCTCCAATTAAAGACAAAGGTAAAAGTGTTTCATGTCTACAACCAGTTGAAAAAGGTTGACTAATTATTTATTTTCAAAGATTTTGAAATTGACTATTAAGATTCTTGATTCTATTCCACTAAATTTAGCGTCCCTTTTACTTGCCATATCACATCAATTTGATGTCTGACATACCTCGAAATGAGTCGCACAACTGCTTCATTTCTGAAGTGGGAATCTCACACGATCACTGTATAACATCCCATTTTACCAAACATTCAGATGAAGATAGCGTATTTTCTAGCATCTCACGGTATACTTCCGGTTGCCCACGGAAAACTCTATCATGTGCTTATTCTATTGAAGCTTTCGATTACTTTATGTTGCTGAAGGCTTTTGCTTCTATTGAAAAACTAGAGTTCGCTTCAAGTCCAGTATTCAATATATGAAAATCGATTTCTATACTTCTTCACCTGCTTCATTATATCTTTCTGCTACGTAATGTAACAGGTTTCTGTAGCCCTTGATCTTATTCTTGACAGAAGCTTGTCTCTTGTGCACGTTTCCTTTCACACTAATGTTTTTGAATTCCCGTGTTTCTCACTGGAGCTTCTCTTGTTCATCTTGTGAATGTCCTCAACTTCTTCCTGATGATTCTGTGGAAACTGCACCTTAATTTTGCTCTTTCTGTTTATCATCCTTCTAGCGGTTATCGATTTATTTGACTGTCTCTTCAAATTAAAGTCTGAATCTCAGCCTTTTGAAAGAATAAAATGAAGTTTCATCTTGCGTAGGCCTGTAGATAAACACTGTCGTTTTCTGATTTGTACACACACCACCTGTAACTACTGAATTCTTAAATATGTAGGAGTTTTCAAGGATCTCGACGTTTTCATTTATCTGAACGAAAATCATCGAGGCTATGATAGAATTTACGTGTATCATTTCTATACAACTTTGATCTTTATACAACATTAGTGAGCGGAGCACTGGTGTAACAACAGAAGACAAGGGCCAGGCAACAGATCGTTTTATTATGAAAATCAACACGTATTTATTTCGAGTTAGTGGTGATCGAAAAGCCTAAACTACTTGGCAAGTGTTTGGTACATGCTCGAAAAATCTGATTTTGACCCTTCTGGACACTGAGCAGACGCTGTGACATCATTCAGAATAATTGACAGACAAAACAGCTTAAGTAATCCTCGGTTTCCTACGGCCATCACAATTGAACGGCTGAATCCTGATGTATAACGTTCAAAAACATTATAAGCCATATGATGATGATAAGAACAATCGCAATACAAATACATTCATGTTATTTCGCATCAATCTTTGTTACTTCATTTTTTGGATAATTTTATTTTGAACCGCTTACAGAAGGTATGCAAAGAATAAGCGTACGTCGGAAGTGAACCGATTCAACGTGACCTTCACTTCAGTTGCTTGACTAAGGCACAATATTGTGCTAATCTATGTGTAAAACTTGAGCACTGTGGTAGTAAGCAATTCCATATTAGTTTGTTTATTAGATGTATCACACTGTGAAACAGTATAATTTATTAAATGACGTTTCGAACACAATTTATTGTTCATAATCATATCAATTTTTTTTATATCATATGATATTGATACTGATATGATTATGAACAATAAATTGTTTTCGAAACGTCACCGTGTGATACATCTAATAAACAAACTAATATGGAATTGTGCTAATACAAGTGAGCAGAATAATTTCTTTGCTCCAAAGCAGCTTCCCCACACCACCATCCTGAATTTTAGGTTTAAGCAAAGTGTGTTTTTAGCCAGCAATGAAATGTCAGGAAATCCGTAACATTTAAAACATGAATGATGTTGTTTCCAGATTAGTTCATTATTGTACTTTCATCCAGTGTTGGTGTACTATTGCAGGATTTGGTGCCGGCTCCTTTCCCTGGTAAGCCTCGGTGTGCAAATGTTTGTAGAGTTGCACAGTGCAATGAGACAGATGTTAAAAGCATGTTAAATATATATAAATTTGGATCACCGAAAAAATCTATATAGGAATTAATTGAAATCATGTGTGTGTGAGAAAATAAAGCTATTGAAAACTTATGCTCCAAGTTAATAGTATGAAGCAGGTGGGAATATGGCAAACCCACAGTATTAAGAACAGAGGCCAAAGAAAAATATTTCCGACACAAAAGCACAAATCTGGAGATAATTCAATTCACTAGTGCTAGATAGTCAGGAATGAGTGTAGCGTTGACATACAGGGGAAGAACAGATCAGGACTCGAAATGAAGAATGAGACATCTGAAAATATTGACTGTTTCAATATAATGAGTAGACAGATTAAGGTATGATATAGACATAAATACATAACAGTTGAAGAGAGAATAAACTGATTGAAAAAAGAATGAAAACCACGAAATCAAACCAAAAGTAATTCTCACAAAAACACAAAGTGTGATTACATGAATCAATAAATGGCAAAAACGATGACTATGAAACACCAGATTTCCTCGGAACAACACTCACCAACTATGTCAGTTTCATTGGAAATCATGTCACAAAGAGCGGATGCATCTACGCTAGTCATTGAGAACGATTTTCAGCCATGTCAATAATGGTTTCCAACCATTGGTTTTTACCGTCCCGAGGACCCCAACCAGGAAGTCTACACCTTCCTACGTGGCTTAGACAAACTGTTGTAGATTTTATTGACTGTTGCCATGTTTTGGTTTGACCGCCGCTAGCTCTTTTCCAGCCTGACCCTATATCAACTAACATTGCCCTTCGAGGAAGGCGATGACTAGGCATACGTAACACATGTCCTAACCATCTCAGTCTTTGTAACTTCACAACCTCGTTGATTGATTTCCCCTGCTTACCTAGAACTCGATGTCTAACCTCAGTATTGCTCATCTTATTATACTACTTCACATGGGAAATGAAACACAGGCACCTATGATCAAAGACAGCTAAATTTTTGATGTCTTCCACCCTCAATGGCAAGGTTTCACAGACATAAAGGAGGACGAAGCAGAGTGATGAACAGTACACCTGCCTTTTGGTCGATAGTCGGATATCATTTTCATGGCTCTTGTGAAACACCAGTTAGCAGTAATTCTGAGACTGGCTAATGCAAAGAGAATATTTTGTACCTACCTACACTGATACAGATAGTTACTTCCCGTAAAATCAAAAAGCATTTCAAGTAATATTACATGACTGATCCTTCATTATAGTTAATATAGCTGAACATCTTGTCACTAATGCTGCAAGATAAGTCATTTCGCTATTAAAAATGATCTACAGGTTGATACATTTCAGTTGTTAGAGCTCACGCCTTGATGACTAAAGGCTATCAGATCAAAATACGAGTTGCTCCCAATTACATGAATATTCGTCCGATAATCCATGTCGGTAAGGAGTATTATATAATCAGTCTAGTAGAGAATTATTTCTTCACTAGCAACTAACCACTTATGACTACCCGGGTAGTATAAGAATGAATTCCACAAGTAAAAGCAGTTTTATTAGGCGAAGTGCGTGTCAATTATGTTTAACAGAATGTAGAAGTATAGTCATTCACCTCTTATATTTGAGAACAGCTTAGCAGCATGACTGCTACTCTCGAAGTTATGATGAATAACAACACACACATTTAAGTGTTAAACGTGTCCATCCAAAGTAAACAAACTGTGCGATTGTCATTTCTGAACATCCAGAGAGCATATTAGTCAGTTGAAAGTACTCAAAAATTCACTCAAAAACCATCCTACACTATACAAAAAAGTGCATCATAAGGCATGTCACTTGTTATATATGCATAGTCAATCAATTCGAAACATTTCTTCGCATATTCAGTCGTTCAAAAAAGTTTTGAAATAGAAGAATGTGCAGGAAGAAGTTAGATCAATCAAAAACGTTTCCGCACGTTGACTTATTTAAAGTATACAGAGGCTGAACTGAACTCTCAAACATATGTAAATAGTCCATGTTTCAAGTTAATGCGTACATAGATTATTGTATGACATTGATAGATATGCATAACAGTGGACGAGAAGCATATTTCATAATGAAGGAATTGCAATGGTGGATGAGGACAAAGTGTTCAACCGAAGAGTTCTTCTTACAAAAGCAAAAAGTGTGATTACATGAATCAATAAATGGCAAAACGATAACCTGGCAACACCAGATCTCCTCCGAACAACACTTACTAACTATGTCAAATGAATGACTGACCAAGTGAGACACACAGAAAAAATTCAGAAGGTGGAAGAATACAAGTAGTTGTTAAATAATATTACAATATACACTGAAGTGAAGAAATGTGTCCAGAGTTAGGTGAAATGGGAAGGAGAAATATTTCTGGAAGCCATTATTATTACTTCGTGTGCATGGCGAATGCATGCTAAGAACATTTGGTTGAACTAAAGTACATCAATTCATATATTGATAATTGTTTACATGACAGATTTCACCTAGAGAACTGTTGTCGCAGAATACCACTAATAATTTGTTATTTACTGTTTGCTACTAAAAAGTATCAAGAGGATATGAGATATCTGAAGTGAGATAAAAATATTCGTGTTACAGAGAGATGTAGGAAAAATTAGAAGGACTTTAAAGCATTTCAGGAATTCGCATTATTACGTTTCGGAGTAGACAACTGGACATTCGATGTTTACTCTCCACCTTGATGGTTGGCGGAATAACTCCAGTCACATTACTCAGCGTAACTGTTTTAGTAATTCTCACGAAAGCGCTTCATTCTACTGCCATTCTTTGTCAGTAGTCAAGTCATATTTTGTGGCTTATTGTAACATTAACAAAAGTTAGTCTACTTAGTGCATGTTTGTATAAACTTTCATAATTGGCGCATACCACTGGAGTTTCCGTCGAATTCATAATTATCGTGTTGGCTGATATATGCTTACTGAGTTGACTAATTTTTAAATGCAAATATATACATGTGATTTAATATTTAAGGCATTTTCTTCAACGTGTGGAAACGTTTCTGATTGATCTAACTTCTTCCTGCACATTCTTCTATTTCAAAACTTTTTTGAACGACTGAATATGCGAAGAAATGTTTCGAATTGATTGACTATGCATATATAACAAGTGACATGCCTTATGATGCACTTTTTTGTATAGTGTAGGATGGTTTTTGAGTGAATTTTTGAGTACTTTCAACTGACTAATATGCTCTCTGGATGTTCAGAAATGACAATCGCACAGTTTGTTTACTTTGGATGGACACGTTTAACACTTAAATGTGTGTGTTGTTATTCATCATAACTTCGAGAGTAGCAGTCATGCTGCTAAGCTGTTCTCAAATATAAGAGGTGAATGACTATACTTCTACATTCTGTTAAACATAATTGACACGCACTTCGCCTAATAAAACTGCTTTTACTTGTGGAATTCATTCTTATACTACCCGGGTAGTCATAAGTGGTTAGTTGCTAGTGAAGAAATAATTCTCTACTAGACTGATTATATAATACTCCTTACCGACATGGATTATCGGACGAATATTCATGTAATTGGGAGCAACTCGTATTTTGATCTGATAGCCTTTAGTCATCAAGGCGTGAGCTCTAACAACTGAAATGTATCAACCTGTAGATCATTTTTAATAGCGAAATGACTTATCTTGCAGCATTAGTGACAAGATGTTCAGCTATATTAACTATAATGAAGGATCAGTCATGTAATATTACTTGAAATGCTTTTTGATTTTACGGGAAGTAACTATCTGTATCAGTGTAGGTAGGTACAAAATATTCTCTTTGCATTAGCCAGTCTCAGAATTACTGCTAACTGGTGTTTCACAAGAGCCATGAAAATGATATCCGACTATCGACCAAAAGGCAGGTGTACTGTTCATCACTCTGCTTCGTCCTCCTTTATGTCTGTGAAACCTTGCCATTGAGGGTGGAAGACATCAAAAATTTAGCTGTCTTTGATCATAGGTGCCTGTGTTTCATTTCCCATGTGAAGTAGTATAATAAGATGAGCAATACTGAGGTTAGACATCGAGTTCTAGGTAAGCAGGGGAAATCAATCAACGAGGTTGTGAAGTTACAAAGACTGAGATGGTTAGGACATGTGTTACGTATGCCTAGTCATCGCCTTCCTCGAAGGGCAATGTTAGTTGATATAGGGTCAGGCTGGAAAAGAGCTAGCGGCGGTCAAACCAAAACATGGCAACAGTCAATAAAATCTACAACAGTTTGTCTAAGCCACGTAGGAAGGTGTAGACTTCCTGGTTGGGGTCCTCGGGACGGTAAAAACCAATGGTTGGAAACCATTATTGACATGGCTGAAAATCGTTCTCAATGACTAGCGTAGATGCATCCGCTCTTTGTGACATGATTTCCAATGAAACTGACATAGTTGGTGAGTGTTGTTCCGAGGAAATCTGGTGTTTCATAGTCATCGTTTTTGCCATTTATTGATTCATGTAATCACACTTTGTGTTTTTGTGAGAATTACTTTTGGTTTGATTTCGTGGTTTTCATTCTTTTTTCAATCAGTTTATTCTCTCTTCAACTGTTATGTATTTATGTCTATATCATACCTTAATCTGTCTACTCATTATATTGAAACAGTCAATATTTTCAGATGTCTCATTCTTCATTTCGAGTCCTGATCTGTTCTTCCCTGTATGTCAACGCTACACTCATTCCTGACTATCTAGCACTAGTGAATTGAATTATCTCCAGATTTGTGCTTTTGTGTCGGAAACATTTTTCTTTGGCCTCTGTTCTTAATACTGTGGGTTTGCCATATTCCCACCTGCTTCATACTATTAACTTGGAGCATAAGTTTTCAATAGCTTTATTTTCCACACACACATTTTTATATATGCTACAATCGACGATACTGGTGACCTCATGACAGCTCTTTGTAGACTTACACGTGGAATTTTAATACTGTGTAATTCACGCATATCTGCACTCCCAACATTTTGTCGACAACATGGCACTTTCGTTAAAGTTCCGGTTGTCGGTGAGATATGAGTTTACTTCTGACTGCCTCTACAGCCATATTTATTCATTCACCTGTGTATACATGCCTAGTGTAGCAACTCACTGCGGCAACAGAATTTATAGTCCTTGGAAATTCTCACATTTTTCAAAGGAAGCTATTTTCCAATAACATTCACTTCAAAGCTGAATTACATTTTGTGTACCTATTGATCAGATTAATTATCCAACCTAATGTTTGTGAAAAACTGAACTACCTAAAATATGTTATGTTATTCAATATTCCATCATTAAAAATAAAGATGAAAGACGCTTTTCTACCTCTGTCACCACGGTTTCTGAACGCGATTTGTTTGACTGCTAGATTGTGACCAGAAACAAGTGAATCTATATTTTTTTCTCACTAAGGAGAAATGTGTCGAGTGATGGTTGTACACGACTACAAAGTATCACTCATGTAAATGTTAACTTAAATAACGGAACATGTTGTTTGCGAGCTAATATTTTAAACTGATGGTTCTTTCGAACAAAACTTCACATAAATTAGACAACACAGACTGCATTGTATCACAATACACAAGATAGTCACTATTGTCCGCAGGAGGATTTCGTTTCACCAAACACTCACAAACTGTTTCCATTGACACGATTTCGTAGACGAACATCTCCTTAAGTCAAACGCCACCTTTTGCATTCTTCAAATGAACGACTCGGTTTGCTTTCACGCGCCATGAGAATCGGCGAGTAAATGAATGAATCAGGCTATGACTTCATGTAAACATCCATATATTGTCGTTGTCGATTTTATCATATGCAGGGCTGAAGAATACTACTGAGAGACATAAATTTAGTGTAGAGAGTGGTTTAATAACTCAGGATCTAGAAATAAATGCCGCCTTCCCTTGAGTTTCAGTGAAGATGGAAAGATCACCCACGAAACCAGTCGTTACACTGAATTAGCCATGAACGTGTTTCCGTAGTATGACTACATGCATATCTTCATCGTTATTTAGCTGTGGTAATGTAAGTCTCAACATGGTAGAATTGTTTGTTTCACCTAATTTAGTTTCCTTACTAACAGAAGTAGGAGGAAATTGCGTCCGCTATTTCGAACATGTAACCAAAAGGACTAATATAATTGTTCGCTTTTTCAATAAATAAAAATAATGTTGTGGATAATTTCGGTCAAATCTAAGAATTGTACTCGACGTATGCTATGAATGCAGTCAGTAATTACTCAGTGGAAAAATTAAGAGCTCGTCGAGCACAAATGTGTCAGTTGGTTCAATTAGGTTTACGATGGATTTAGTTCAAGAGATTTACAAATATAAACTTACAAAATAAACAACTGAGAAACCCCATTCACCAAACTGTGGTTTGTGCTCTGACACAAACATTAACACATTATGAGTTCTGATGGAGTGAAACACCATAAAGTTTCGATATATACTGATGTAAAAATAACCATTTTCTTAATCTAATCACCTTTCCACACATCACTGTTTATTTCGTTAGATAAGAAGACGTTGGTTATTTGAAAACCGCTGGGATTTATGTATTCTTGCAGAAGTAAAGGGGGCTATTTGATGTGAAGAATAGAGAGATTTAGGGAAAAGTGTAAATGCTGCGATTCACCTGACTTTGCTTTGTTACCATTCGTGAATAGAAGTGTTTGTTTCCTTTCCTTCGGTATATTGTTCACTGTGTTCTTATAATATCATGGCTTCATAACCTGTCTACTAATTCGTTATAATCGATTTTTATCTTCTCCCTTACGAGACGAAAGACATAGATCATCTACAAAAACCTAGTTGTTCTGAGGCATCATTCAAAACTAAAATAACGGGCTAATGAAAATGGGCAACCTTGTATTAATTACAATGTTGTCTTCCGCCCTTTTAAGAAGAACTCATTAGGCTTAATGACATTCACCATTGGCATATAGATGCTAAATTTAGTTTCGCAATGCTCTGCAGTCAGTAATGCTGAAACAGACTACAAATTATTGAAAGTGTGATACTTTGGGAGGCCTCCAAAATGTCATTGGAATCGAGGTAATTTCTACATAGAAGTTTGTTACTGTTTAATAAAGGCTATTTCTCAATTCTCATTCATACTTTATATATACATGTATATCTTGATGATAAGCCGTTGAATACCATTATTCAATACGATATGCTTGAACACATTACTTATTTTATGTAATCATGACATGCTGTGCTATGTCATTATGCATGACCGCATTCTCATTTGAGCAAACACTCACTTAGACTAATAAGAAAGAGAGTAATATTGGAAATCTCAGAAGAGGAAAATGTGAAGTATCCTGTAGGAGCAACAAATGCTGCTCGGAACACAAGTAAATACTAACAATAAACAAATGACGCTTCAAACTTGATTTCAGTATGACAGATCATCACTCATTTGAAGGACCTAATACTCAGCCTTCACAAGCATGTTGTCACGTATAAATACCATCATTTCATACAGATTATTCAACACTCATACTGTCGAGCCTTCGTTTACTAATTACACAGCTGTCACTTCGAAATGACGATACATTCTGTTAAAAGCTGAATATCTGATTAGATCATGAGATACTTGAGAATTATTCTTATGCTGATAGAACTGAAACGTGTAAAATATTTCAATGCATACAAGGAAGACATTTGCACTTGGAAGATGTAGTCGACTGATGGTTGAATTGTGAAGTTGTCATTTGAAGATGAATACATGAGTCAACAAAGAGATCTCTTCTTTTTGCCACTTCACCTTAAAGCGGTAGATTTATTAAGGGTGTTTATGGTGAATGAATACCCGGGAAACATCTCGTGATAACTTTCAGTGTAATGTATCCATTTGACTTTGGACAATATTTAATGTAGATTTCGGGAATATTTCAAAATTGGGTCCTCATGAAAACATGAATTGGCTGCGTTTTGTCATTCTGAAGCGTTCAAAGATATGTTAGCTTCATTCTAAAGTTATAGGTGATTATCTGATAAGTATATATATATATATATATATATATATACATATACATATTCTGGAGGTAATGCCAATACCACACGCATAATGAATATCCGTAACTCATTCCCTTTGTTCTGATATCGAATCCCATGAGCGAAAATTTAACATAGAATCACTCTTACTCAACAGTCGCACAGACGACATAATTTCCTGCCAATGTTTAGGATATTTCGTTCTAAAAATATAACAACAGGACCTGAGCACTGTGGTGGCGCAATATTCTATTACAGAGTAGACATCATTAGTAAATAGTACTGCATAAAGCTGTTAGGCATTAAATAATACATTAACTCTGTGATGAAGTCGGCTTACACTGTCTGGAATGAAAAATGGTGGTTGATTTCAGTACTGGAATTCACTAATACGAGTAACGTTGGGATGCAGGGAAATAACCCTATTCAATTGATTGGTTAACTTCTTCTTACGGCATAATATATCAATTGATTATATAGGGAAAGCTTAAGAACTGTAGACTAATTGTTGTGTGAATTTAGGATGTCCGTGGTCTCACACTCCTAGTTTATACGCATAACCAGTAAGTAATACTAAAATCTGGTTGACATATCCACCAACACAGATACAATGTAAGAAATACCTAATACACAAAATGTATTCAGACGCCATCTATTATATGGTTTCATTATTGACTATTGTTCTTCATTCAGGTGAAAAAAGGTCATTATTCCAAAAAAATCAACTCGCTGTTTTCACGTAGTAGTCGAGCAGAATGCGATGATCGGGAAACACACAGCTGAAGGTCTGTGTCTCTGATTTTTTTATATATTCAGTAGCTTAGCCACCATATTGATTCACGTTGAGAACGCAGCTTGAAATCGTCTGATGTTGATTCATATTTCCTGTGTTGTCTTCTCGCCAACGAAATAGTCATGTCATTTGCACGCTCAAGAGATCATAAAACTTTGTATGTGGAAGAATATTGTCACACACACACACCCACGTCTACTCGACGCCAAACTACTTCATAAAGGCACTTTATAATTTTCGATAGGCAATACACCACAACATTGTTGTAATCCCATTGACAAAACACGTAACAGCAGTCATTTATCTGGTGGAAATGCATGGACAAATGAGAACACATGAACATGTTTCAGCAAAAATTTATTGGAATGTTTGGAAATGTAAAAGAGCTGTGAGAATTTTCAGTCAGCTAAGAGTATGAATAGACAAAATGGACCTAAAAAGAAGCAAGTTGCATATTCCCAAGCTTCCCGCTTCTCAATATTACTTCTTTCATCACTGGACAGAGTGTGTTCACCGACATGTTTGTTGTGTAACCCTGGGAGGAAGAGAGAAATAAAATACGCTGTTCAGGATCAGGTAACATTGTGAAATGCGCTAGTGTGGATAAAGATATGTACTCGATTGACACGTAATTCAAACGTTCGACACACCAATAACCCTGAGGATGAGTTAAAAAAATTTAAGATTGCCTTGTGAAATTTTTCCTCTCATTGCCTTTGGCATGTCACAGAGCTTACATAGTTGAACATCTGATACATGCGAAAAGACACGACATGTCACGTGCTTGCATTGCCATCATTTGTCAAAATAACTGCTCAGAAATACACACAAGCGTAAATGCATACACATGTCTCTGCTATAGCGGAAATCACTGGATAAGACACATATCTCACAACAGACCACTGACACAAGTGTCAGAAGACATGTACAATATCTGATTCCGGATTCACTTTGTAAAAGCAAAGCATGCCTCACCTTGATCAGAAGAATGATGAAGTTGGCCGTCTTTCGAAAGACGATTCCGATTTATACATGTACTGTCAACGACTGAGACCGAAATTGCTGTTAGAAGTAGATAGCCGATCTGGAAGGTATTAAACACTAACGTGAACATCAAATTACCATCATTATCAAAGTTAAATTGGCTGAGCCGAGAGAAAACACCACACAGTGAAGAAGCATGAATTTATACCTGTCGAGAGCACAGTGTAGCACAAGTCTGTTCAGGTCATCTAGTTTAACCAATGGAATTAGTTTCGCTTAACCTATTAGAATTTAGCTGACTTAACTATGGTTGTATGCATTAGTGAGTATGTGGATGTGAAGAGTAAATTTGATCGATTATGGTCTGAACGCAAGAATCCAACCTCTAAGTTCCATTGTATAGCCAAACGGAATCCGTCGAGATGTGTGCGGTCACGAGGCTTTCTATGGGCAGGCAAGACACGACACTTCTTCGATAATTTACCGGTTTGATTGAAAAATTCCACTATACATCAAAACTGAAATATACGTAAACAATTCTGTGAAGAAGTCACACAGGCTGTGTATGATTCTAAATACAACACAGGTTCTGTCAGACAAATAAGTTAACAGAAGTTCAACTGAGAAAACCACCACAGAGTCTGCGAAAATGATCCTGACGATAAGACTCTGTCCACAAAAATCGTATATCAAATATTCCAGGGAATACTTGTCAGTCAAAGTGCCGTTGCTCTAGTCAAACAATCTCATTTCCTCAAACTGCATATTGTCAACGTGCACAAAAACACAAAGAAAAGTAAAATAAATAAGGATTAAGCAAGGACAAAGGCGAATAATGAAAGTCTAAAATGAACATGTGATATGCGAATGTCAAAATGAAGATGCACAGTGTAGGCGAAGAACCTCTGGTGGTTGCAAAGTTAGTGGAAGCAGCCAGTTGGGAAAGTTATTTTAAAAGGTAGTCTGGAGGGGATTCGGTAAACAGTTTGTACATTACACTGGATGTATAGTGACTGATGTTGACTGATGTCACGACCGCACGAATAACTATAGGTTTTTCATTCGATAATTCATCCTTCAGCTTTCAGGGTCATCGGCTTTGATTTTCGCTGTGAATTACATTCTTCTTCCAGTAATGTTTCCCATTGAGTTTCACTGATGATAAATGTGCGTAAAAAGAGACACATCGCGAGATATCTGGAGTGCAACAGAGTACCGGCTATGCAGGTGAATGTCATCACTTTGTTTCCTAAGAATACTGCGAGTCATATTCGAGAATACTAGACTAATATTTGCTGCCTGTTTTCACAACCTGGAGGTACTGCGTTGGATTCGTGAAACGACCACTGGTGCGTATTCCTGAATTCGACAAACTACTACGAAACAGCCATCCAATTCACTACTTTACTGAAGTGTGTGGAAGGATTTTGGAAGGGTGCGGGCATAGTTGGAGACCCAGTAGCTACAGAGACTTCTACGCTCGAAAAAACTATATGGAATTTTAATGTGTTTTTTCCACATAATGAGAGAGACGAGATGAGACGGACAGGTAAATGAATTCGAGATTCCAGTCATTGGATTGAAGCAAAGATAAACATGGGGACATGGAATTGACACACATTTTTCGAATCCGTCTTGAAAGGCTGCGCAGACAGCAACAGAACTGATAAGTGAAATCATAGTAGTGCTTGTGATCTTTGTCATGAGAGGAGGAAACTCTTCAATTTGTTAATTAGAACGTCCTCACATTACCATTTCAAACACACGAATTGTATGATCATCAAGATTCTTGCCGCTAATACCAGAGGTATGTATATGCATGATGCTATCAAGCAATCAACACCAACTGTATTTTACCATTATCACCTCAGGTTGATTGTTCATTTCAATTTTTGGTTAATCACCTGGCTTTGATGAGAATTTGAAACACACCTGCCAACTGCCAGGCTCATAAACATTTTTCGGCCTGCTTACAACTTGACCTACCAAAACCTTCCGTCTCTCTATTGAAAACATTTTCATTAGAGCAATTTGTTTTACTCGATTAAGATATGACGAAAATTGATATTGTCTACCCCTTGTGTGTATTTAATACGTTGACAAAATTCTGGTACGCAGATTCTTGGTTAATTAGAGGAAAGATCCGAGTATGGGTGGTAACGTGTTCTCATGAATGAGAAAATTGTTATTCCGATTTCTCCTTCAGTCTCAGAGTGTACTTCTGAAAATCTAACAATTAGCTTTCAACCAGATATCGCGGATTTCATGAATGAAACAAACCAGATATATCATATTGGAATAGCTTTTGTTTCAGCTCGGAGAACGCTGTGTGACACAGTATAGACGCAATTGATAGTTCACTTGAGGATATTGTAGCAACAGGAAAATCGTGCAACAAAGTCCTCTTTAGTTATATTAATACTGTTCAGAATAAAAATAGGATTAATTCTATTAATAGGATTGATTTGATTTTTTCGGGGGCGTGAATCACAGGAAAATCCCAAGTAAATACATGGCGTCATTTCATTTCACCTCCTTGGTCACGGAGATCCCAATCAGTGATAAGGGAATTGTCAATGATGAGAAGTCATACTGAATACAAAATCTTAAAAGACCATCATTTTTCTAATACGGCTGTAGTGAAATGTTTAACAATGTGGCATCCCCCACACAAATCATCCCTCATAATTCCCTTAATCAGGACTTTCCTAGAAAACTGTTCATAACAGCGGAGTTAGCTGTATAATTAAGGTATTAAGTGGTTATATGGGAATGTCAGCTTCATCAGATGAATAGCATTCAACAGCACAATAAATTGCTATACATCTCCAAATATCAATAATGGTTATTTTCAAAACTGGAGGTAACAATGAGCCTATGAAAACTTTCCTCGGTTTGTGTCAAAACATTTTCCTCCCTTATCATGCCTTTCACTCATTTGTCTTTTGACTTCTCTCTCAGATAACAGGTTTCCATGGAGAGCTGTGTCTTCTCCTACAACTCCTGCTTGCCTCACATGTTCATTCCAGTGTTCTTTCAATTTGAATCTTGCTACCATGACACTAGAGGAGATTGGTTCAAACTGCGCGGACGCCTTCGAAGCTGTTACTGACAACAAGCATGGTGAGTGCAGTCTGATTCCGGTTGAGGTTGTTGTCTCGAGGACACGAGTAGATTGGAGTTCACTGCCATTCTCTGTATTCTCGCAGATTCTCAACACCTCTTTGCCATAACTTCATATTTCTTCTGAAATCTGAACAGCATTCTCATGGTGAAGACATTCCATACACTCATGCCTACTTTTTGTCTCATCAAAAAGACGCATATGTGTTGAGTGGCTTGGCGAAAGCCTTTCAATTCAGAGGATAATAACTTTGACTGTTCTGTTTTTCAAAGTTCCAATAGCTACCGGATATTGGTTCACTGGATTCCGCCGCTAGTCTCACGTCCTAAATTTCGCCAGTTAAACGCTTATTGACAGCTGTGCAAATTGATGAGTTGAAGTTCTGAGTGTACGACTTCCGATATATGTAAGGTCCATAGAAAAAAGTTAGTTGGAAACATAAACATTCATAATTTAGGACTTTTGTCATTTCGTCATACAGATGCGTGTCCTAAATCACATTCACACAAGTACATGGATATACACGCATTCCATATAAGAGAATATGTTAGCAAGATACATGTGTAGATTTGGAATGGAGAAGTACATGCCAAATAGAAAAGTTTATCAAAAGTGCACAGAAATTCTTGAGCACCACCAAATAAGGACAGAGTAGCAAACGTATGGAATCTCAGCATTTTGTTTCAAATCAATTTATCTAGGCTTCTTCGTGAAAATGGTAGAAATATTGACAAATATTCAATTGTGTTTTTCTGCATATGACTAACACTAATCAAAGAATGAACGGATGCCATCTGGAATAGACTAGAAACAAACATCACTAATGTGTTGCCTTAGCACTAATAATCCACCCATGAATTGTGGCCATTTTAGAGTCTGCGTAACCATGATAATACTCAGTTACTGCTAACGCTGACATTTTTTCTTCGATATGTTTGCACGAAACGACAACCACTCACTCGTAATCACCGAGTGTGTTTACTGAATCGTCTACGCCTCATTGGCATCGCATGCATTCGAAGGGGCGAGCATGTGGTCTTCAGATGTGTGTTTCAATGAAATAACTGCCACCATTTCATTCGAGAATACCTGGTTTGTGTGTTGTGTAAAAGGGGATTGTGGGAGATTCGCGAATTGTCCCACATGATGTGACTGGAATCCAATTTTTCGTGATATTTTTGAGCGAGAATGATTTGTCGACATGGCGGAGATGGAAAACGTGATCCCATGAGATGTAGAGTAAAGACGACCGTCCACCGCGGCACGAATGACTGACAACTGCTTTCCCTGAACACATAATTCAGGTTGCATGCATTTGATGTCGATTTTTTAGTGAATTCAACTACTGAACTTTGCTTCATTGGCCTTGTTCGCCACTGGTGGGAATCTGGAAGACACGAACGTTTTAATCATGTACAAATTTAAAGAAGCCGAGAGAATACGAATAAATGCACACTACATTGCTTGTAATACATTTGTTTATAGAGTTTTTACATATTATTGATTTTATCTGCCGAACAATACAATTTTCAACTAGGGCTTGTATTTTGGAGTTGAGATAAATATTGCGCATATAATAGTTGTCGGTTCGACCGTTTCGGAGATAACAGGAACTTATGGTTAATTTTTTTGACAGTATTTTTCTGATAATTGTAATATTGAGCGTCTTCTGGAAGTTTTTGTAGAGGAACTTCTTGAACTGCTGCGGGCATCTTTGAACACGCATTATCGAAACGCCATTTATGATATCCATGAGTTCTTTCAGACCGTTAAGGGTGATGATGCACAGTTGAACGATAACTCTGAGGAATCCACTGTGGTTTTCTAAAGTTTGATTGTGTTTGGAAATTCTCTGGTTTCTTTTGATTATATGGATGAGTTGGACTCAATCTCTGTTCTTGAGGCAATCGCAAAGTGATTACCAGTTTGCTTACAAAAAAGTTCATAAAATTCAGCTCCCGCTTAGAAGAGGATCGTAAAGATTCAAAGTTCGATGGTGTTCTGAGACTGGTGAAATACAGTGTCAACCAAGCTATGAGCTAGTTTGCCAGTATTTCGCATCTCAGTCACGGACTAGAGAAATCAGTGAACAAAACGCGGTTTTTTATGCTGTAGGGTTCTCAGCAAATTGGATATCGAGAAAACTGCATGGTGTCTAGTAATCCATACAAACTCAATGAGTGTGACAGATTTCGTGGGACGTGGAATTTTATGGATCATGCATTTCTAATGACACCTTCCCAAGACATTTTGATAAAACTTTGAAATGAAGTAAGCCGCAGCTAAATAACTCCAACCTTCTTCGCCTTGTCAATTCGCATATTGAGAAAGTCGAAGAAAAGCTGCAACAGTTATTGCTGATTCATAAATCTGCTTCATCTGTTTTGTCCGAATTATCTTTAATATGTTACATGAAATTCATTGCCTTCTGTGCATCCCTCACTGGTAAAACAAGAGCAAACATGCATAAGAAGCTACACAAATCACTTAATGACAACAAAATTGAAAATCCCTTCTCTGTCAATCCAGAGAAATACGTTGCCAACCTATCTTCTACAACACTTTCATCACTACAGGAACAAGCCTTATCACTTGGATATAAAATTTGCGATACTCAAAAGTATTTTTCAGAACTCGAAGTACACGCATAATTTGAAAGTCTATGTAACCAGTTGAAGCTGATCACTCCCGCTTCTGAAGATAATCACAGTTAGTTTAAAGCAAAGTTGGTTGACATTGCTCAACAATTTTGCAACAGTCGCACATTTCAGTAACGTATCGTAACTTCTGAGCAGTTTAAAGCGCTAAACGAACTCAAACATAATATTGAAATCGTTATCCTCAGACCAGATAAAGAGTCTGGCGTTGTTATAATTGACATAATTGAATATAAAAGCAAAATTTTATGCATTCTTGGAAACAGTGATAAATTTATGAGAGACTCCAGTATGGAGGATGTGAAGAATTTACAAAATATGGTGACAAATCATCTAGTAAAGTTCCTAAATATGAATGCGATCAACAGAGCGAAATCCAATTCATTAAAGCACACACAGTCCCAACTACCACACATGTATGGTCTACCCAAAACACATAAACCTAACATTTCTCTACTTCCCATAGTGTCAATGTGCAGATCTCCAACCCACAAACTTGCACAGTGGCTAGTAGAAATATTAGAGCCTATTAGAAAAAGCTTCTGGAAGTTCTCATTGAAGGACACTTTTGATTTGATTGATTGTCTTGATAACGTTGATATAAAGGACAAAACCATGTTTTCCCTATATGTTGAGTCTTTATTTACAAACATACCTCTTTTACAGACGGTTGGCATTTTATGTGATTACGTGTCTGACAACGAATTACTTTTACCAGTATCAATACCTTACTCGAAAGAGTTACTATTTCTTTGTACTAACAATGTTTAGTTTACATTCTAGGGCGATCATTACCGCCAGGTGGATTTATTTGCCGTGAGAAGCCCCTTAGGTCCATTATCAGGTGATATATGCCATAGGTCGAGAACCCAGGGGAGAAATAAAGCGGAAAGTTTCATTTCTTACAAAAGATATTTAGATGACCTAATAATCATTTGTGATAAACCGACAGAAGCCAAAGAAATCCCGAACCAGATTAACAGATCACGAATCAGTATATGGCTAACATACGTTAAAGAGAAAAAATGGTTGCCTTCCATTTTTAGATGTACTCACAACCCGCCGAGAAATTTGTCAGTAAAACGATTTGTCTACAGAAAGTCAACATGGAAGGGACAGTATCTAAATTATCATAGTTTCTGGCCATTACAGTATGAAAAATCGTTTTACCAATCCACTCAAGTCCCAAAAAATATGTTTACATATCCTTGCCCTTCAGAGATGATCAAAAAGATCTTGTCAGTAGACAAAGACTCAAAGCCGTAATTAATAGAACTTATTATGCAGTTAAACGTATCTTCATAGAAAAAATGAGAACCATTCTGTCATGTTAACCCTCACATTATCTGAACGATAGTGTCACATCCCACTGTGTTTATCAATTTACGTGTATGCTTGGAGACATGTTCACAGAGAGGACCCATCGATCTTTGCAGGTTAGGGATACAGAACATATTGAAAAATGGCTGCAATAACAAATGGAATCACCAGACACAAATGACTCCGGAAATAGATGTCCAACATCATCTATAGCGAATCATGTTATAGAGACGCGTCACAAGATTGATTTGGACAATGCCTTGAAGCTTATATATATCACAAAGTTGAGCGACAAACTTAAATTTACTGAAGCCTTAGCCATAAAAGGACTTGTATCTGTCTTATGTGTCCAAAAGCTATTTGATATCGCCTTAAACCTGACCAAGTAATCCAAGCTAGAACCACGGACTAATTTATATCATAATAGTTTCGAACCCGTTTTTGCCTTGCTTTTCTCTTCATGTCGTTCTCACCCAAACATTTTGCATCTTCCTACAAATTATTTGTGATATTCACCTGTACACAATCTGACCAGCATTATTATTATTCATGACTTCTTGTTTTCTCTGAAAACTGTGTATGATAAGGTAGGCGATGAAAGATAATGTCCGAGAAAAGTTGCTGTATTACAATAATAAGTTTCATAAAAACTACGATTTCTAATTATGTTATCGACATTTGAAAGGAAATGGTGGCAGATATTTCATTGAAACACACATCTGAAGACCACATGCTCGCCCCTTCGAATGCATGCGATGCCAATGAGGCGTAGACGATTCAGTAAACACACTCGGTGATTACGAGTGAGTGGTTGTCGTTTCGTGCAAACATATCGAAGAAAAAATGTCAGCGTTAGCAGTAACTGAGTATTATCATGGTTACGCAGACTCTAAAATGGCCACAATTCATGGGTGGATTATTAGTGCTAAGGCAACACATTAGTGATGTTTGTTTCTAGTCTATTCCAGATGGCATCCGTTCATTCTTTGATTAGTGTTAGTCATATGCAGAAAAACACAATTGAATATTTGTCAATATTTCTACCATTTTCACGAAGAAGCCTAGATAAATTGATTTGAAACAAAATGCTGAGATTCCATACGTTTGCTACTCTGTCCTTATTTGGTGGTGCTCAAGAATTTCTGTGCACTTTTGATAAACTTTTCTATTTGGCATGTACTTCTCCATTCCAAATCTACACATGTATCTTGCTAACATATTCTCTTATATGGAATGCGTGTATATCCATGTACTTGTGTGAATGTGATTTAGGACACGCATCTGTATGACGAAATGACAAAAGTCCTAAATTATGAATGTTTATGTTTCCAACTAACTTTTTTCTATGGACCTTACATATATCGGAAGTCGTACACTCAGAACTTCAACTCATCAATTTGCACAGCTGTCAATAAGCGTTTAACTGGCGAAATTTAGGACGTGAGACTAGCGGCGGAATCCAGTGAACCAATATCCGGTAGCTATTGGAACTTTGAAAAACAGAACAGTCAAAGTTATTATCCTCTGAATTGAAAGGCTTTCGCCAAGCCACTCAACACATATGCGTCTTTTTGATGAGACAAAAAGTAGGCATGAGTGTATGGAATGTCTTCACCATGAGAATGCTGTTCAGATTTCAGAAGAAATATGAAGTTATGGCAAAGAGGTGTTGAGAATCTGCGAGAATACAGAGAATGGCAGTGAACTCCAATCTACTCGTGTCCTCGAGACAACAACCTCAACCGGAATCAGACTGCACTCACCATGCTTGTTGTCAGTAACAGCTTCGAAGGCGTCCGCGCAGTTTGAACCAATCTCCTCTAGTGTCATGGTAGCAAGATTCAAATTGAAAGAACACTGGAATGAACATGTGAGGCAAGCAGGAGTTGTAGGAGAAGACACAGCTCTCCATGGAAACCTGTTATCTGAGAGAGAAGTCAAAAGACAAATGAGTGAAAGGCATGATAAGGGAGGAAAATGTTTTGACACAAACCGAGGAAAGTTTTCATAGGCTCATTGTTACCTCCAGTTTTGAAAATAACCATTATTGATATTTGGAGATGTATAGCAATTTATTGTGCTGTTGAATGCTATTCATCTGATGAAGCTGACATTCCCATATAACCACTTAATACCTTAATTATACAGCTAACTCCGCTGTTATGAACAGTTTTCTAGGAAAGTCCTGATTAAGGGAATTATGAGGGATGATTTGTGTGGGGATGCCACATTGTTAAACATTTCACTACAGCCGTATTAGAAAAATGATGGTCTTTTAAGATTTTGTATTCAGTATGACTTCTCATCATTGACAATTCCCTTATCACTGATTGGGATCTCCGTGACCAAGGAGGTGAAATGAAATGACGCCATGTATTTACTTGGGATTTTCCTGTGATTCACGCCCCCGGAAAAATCAAATCAATCCTATTAATAGAATTAATCCTATTTTTATTCTGAACAGTATTAATATAACTAAAGAGGACTTTGTTGCACGATTTTCCTGTTGCTACAATATCCTCAAGTGAACTATCAATTGCGTCTATACTGTGTCACACAGCGTTCTCCGAGCTGAAACAAAAGCTATTCCAATATGATATATCTGGTTTGTTTCATTCATGAAATCCGCGATATCTGGTTGAAAGCTAATTGTTAGATTTTCAGAAGTACACTCTGAGACTGAAGGAGAAATCGGAATAACAATTTTCTCATTCATGAGAACACGTTACCACCCATACTCGGATCTTTCCTCTAATTAACCAAGAATCTGCGTACCAGAATTTTGTCAACGTATTAAATACACACAAGGGGTAGACAATATCAATTTTCGTCATATCTTAATCGAGTAAAACAAATTGCTCTAATGAAAATGTTTTCAATAGAGAGACGGAAGGTTTTGGTAGGTCAAGTTGTAAGCAGGCCGAAAAATGTTTATGAGCCTGGCAGTTGGCAGGTGTGTTTCAAATTCTCATCAAAGCCAGGTGATTAACCAAAAATTGAAATGAACAATCAACCTGAGGTGATAATGGTAAAATACAGTTGGTGTTGATTGCTTGATAGCATCATGCATATACATACCTCTGGTATTAGCGGCAAGAATCTTGATGATCATACAATTCGTGTGTTTGAAATGGTAATGTGAGGACGTTCTAATTAACAAATTGAAGAGTTTCCTCCTCTCATGACAAAGATCACAAGCACTACTATGATTTCACTTATCAGTTCTGTTGCTGTCTGCGCAGCCTTTCAAGACGGATTCGAAAAATGTGTGTCAATTCCATGTCCCCATGTTTATCTTTGCTTCAATCCAATGACTGGAATCTCGAATTCATTTACCTGTCCGTCTCATCTCGTCTCTCTCATTATGTGGAAAAAACACATTAAAATTCCATATAGTTTTTTCGAGCGTAGAAGTCTCTGTAGCTACTGGGTCTCCAACTATGCCCGCACCCTTCCAAAATCCTTCCACACACTTCAGTAAAGTAGTGAATTGGATGGCTGTTTCGTAGTAGTTTGTCGAATTCAGGAATACGCACCAGTGGTCGTTTCACGAATCCAACGCAGTACCTCCAGGTTGTGAAAACAGGCAGCAAATATTAGTCTAGTATTCTCGAATATGACTCGCAGTATTCTTAGGAAACAAAGTGATGACATTCACCTGCATAGCCGGTACTCTGTTGCACTCCAGATATCTCGCGATGTGTCTCTTTTTACGCACATTTATCATCAGTGAAACTCAATGGGAAACATTACTGGAAGAAGAATGTAATTCACAGCGAAAATCAAAGCCGATGACCCTGAAAGCTGAAGGATGAATTATCGAATGAAAAACCTATAGTTATTCGTGTGGTCGTGACATCAGTCAACATCACTCCATTTCCACCTTTTTATATACACTGTGTCATACGAAGGCTTACTTGGAATAGAAGCAGCCGATAGACTTCGTTTGTAAATAATACATTCCATAGATTCCGATTCGGCGGCCGATTAAGGGTAAATTTCCAAGTCACTATACATCCAGTGTAATGTACAAACTGTTTACCGAATCGCCTCCAGACTACCTTTTAAAATAACTTTCCCAACTGGCTGCTTCCACTAACTTTGCAACCACCAGAGGTTCTTCGCCTACACTGTGCATCTTCATTTTGACATTCGCATATCACATGTTCATTTTAGACTTTCATTATTCGCCTTTGTCCTTGCTTAATCCTTATTTATTTTACTTTTCTTTGTGTTTTTGTGCACGTTGACAATATGCAGTTTGAGGAAATGAGATTGTTTGACTAGAGCAAGGGCACTTTGACTGACAAGTATTCCCTGGAATATTTGATATACGATTTTTGTGGACAGAGTCTTATCGTCAGGATCATTTTCGCAGACTCTGTGGTGGTTTTCTCAGTTGAACTTCTGTTAACTTATTTGTCTGACAGAACCTGTGTTGTATTTAGAATCATACACAGCCTGTGTGACTTCTTCACAGAATTGTTTACGTATATTTCAGTTTTGATGTATAGTGGAATTTTTCAATCAAACCGGTAAATTATCGAAGAAGTGTCGTGTCTTGCCTGCCCATAGAAAGCCTCGTGACCGCACACATCTCGACGGATTCCGTTTGGCTATACAATGGAACTTAGAGGTTGGATTCTTGCGTTCAGACCATAATCGATCAAATTTACTCTTCACATCCACATACTCACTAATGCATACAACCATAGTTAAGTCAGCTAAATTCTAATAGGTTAAGCGAAACTAATTCCATTGGTTAAACTAGATGACCTGAACAGACTTATGCTACACTGTGCTCTCGACAGGTATAAATTCATGCTTCTTCACTGTGTGGTGTTTTCTCTCGGCTCAGCCAATTTAACTTTGATAATGATGGTAATTTGATGTTCACGTTAGTGTTTAATACCTTCCAGATCGGCTATCTACTTCTAACAGCAATTTCGGTCTCAGTCGTTGACAGTACATGTATAAATCGGAATCGTCTTTCGAAAGACGGCCAACTTCATCATTCTTCTGATCAAGGTGAGGCATGCTTTGCTTTTACAAAGTGAATCCGGAATCAGATATTGTACATGTCTTCTGACACTTGTGTCAGTGGTCTGTTGTGAGATATGTGTCTTATCCAGTGATTTCCGCTATAGCAGAGACATGTGTATGCATTTACGCTTGTGTGTATTTCTGAGCAGTTATTTTGACAAATGATGGCAATGCAAGCACGTGACATGTCGTGTCTTTTCGCATGTATCAGATGTTCAACTATGTAAGCTCTGTGACATGCCAAAGGCAATGAGAGGAAAAATTTCACAAGGCAATCTTAAATTTTTTTAACACATCCTCAGGGTTATTGGTGTGTCGAACGTTTGAATTACGTGTCAATCGAGTACATATCTTTATCCACACTAGCGCATTTCACAATGTTACCTGATCCTGAACAGCGTATTTTATTTCTCTCTTCCTCCCAGGGTTACACAACAAACATGTCGGTGAACACACTCTGTCCAGTGATGAAAGAAGTAATATTGAGAAGCGGGAAGCTTGGGAATATGCAACTTGCTTCTTTTTAGGTCCATTTTGTCTATTCATACTCTTAGCTGACTGAAAATTCTCACAGCTCTTTTACATTTCCAAACATTCCAATAAATTTTTGCTGAAACATGTTCATGTGTTCTCATTTGTCCATGCATTTCCACCAGATAAATGACTGCTGTTACGTGTTTTGTCAATGGGATTACAACAATGTTGTGGTGTATTGCCTATCGAAAATTATAAAGTGCCTTTATGAAGTAGTTTGGCGTCGAGTAGACGTTGGTGTGTGTGTGTGACAATATTCTTCCACATACAAAGTTTTATGATCTCTTGAGCGTGCAAATGACATGACTATTTCGTTGGCGAGAAGACAACACAGGAAATATGAATCAACATCAGACGATTTCAAGCTGCGTTCTCAACGTGAATCAATATGGTGGCTAAGCTACTGAATATATAAAAAAATCAGAGACACAGACCTTCAGCTGTGTGTTTCCCGATCATCGCATTCTGCTCGACTACTACGTGAAAACAGCGAGTTGATTGTTTTGGAATAATGACCTTTTTTCACCTGAATGAAGAACAATAGTCAATAATGAAACCATATAATAGATGGCGTCTGAATACATTTTGTGTATTAGGTATTTCTTACATTGTATCTGTGTTGGTGGATATGTCAACCAGATTTTAGTATTACTTACTGGTTATGCGTATAAACTAGGAGTGTGAGACCACGGACATCCTAAATTCACACAACAATTAGTCTACAGTTCTTAAGCTTTCCCTATATAATCAATTGATATATTATGCCGTAAGAAGAAGTTAACCAATCAATTGAATAGGGTTATTTCCCTGCATCCCAACGTTACTCGTATTAGTGAATTCCAGTACTGAAATCAACCACCATTTTTCATTCCAGACAGTGTAAGCCGACTTCATCACAGAGTTAATGTATTATTTAATGCCTAACAGCTTTATGCAGTACTATTTACTAATGAAGTCTACTCTGTAATAGAATATTGCGCCACCACAGTGCTCAGGTCCATTTGTTATATTTTTAGAACGAAATATCCTAAACATTGGCAGGAAATTATGTCGTCTGTGCGACTGTTGAGTAAGAGTGATTCTATGTTAAATTTTCGCTCATGGGATTCGATATCAGAACAAAGGGAATGAGTTACGGATATTCATTATGCGTGTGGTATTGGCATTACCTCCAGAATATGTATATGTATATATATATATATATATACTTATCAGATAATCACCTATAACTTTAGAATGAAGCTAACATATCTTTGAACGCTTCAGAATGACAAAACGCAGCCAATTCATGTTTTCATGAGGACCCAATTTTGAAATATTCCCGAAATCTACATTAAATATTGTCCAAAGTCAAATGGATACATTACACTGAAAGTTATCACGAGATGTTTCCCGGGTATTCATTCACCCTAAACACCCTTAATAAATCTACCGCTTTAAGGTGAAGTGGCAAAAAGAAGAGATCTCTTTGTTGACTCATGTATTCATCTTCAAATGACAACTTCACAATTCAACCATCAGTCGACTACATCTTCCAAGTGCAAATGTCTTCCTTGTATGCATTGAAATATTTTACACGTTTCAGTTCTATCAGCATAAGAATAATTCTCAAGTATCTCATGATCTAATCAGATATTCAGCTTTTAACAGAATGTATCGTCATTTCGAAGTGACAGCTGTGTAATTAGTAAACGAAGGCTCGACAGTATGAGTGTTGAATAATCTGTATGAAATGATGGTATTTATACGTGACAACATGCTTGTGAAGGCTGAGTATTAGGTCCTTCAAATGAGTGATGATCTGTCATACTGAAATCAAGTTTGAAGCGTCATTTGTTTATTGTTAGTATTTACTTGTGTTCCGAGCAGCATTTGTTGCTCCTACAGGATACTTCACATTTTCCTCTTCTGAGATTTCCAATATTACTCTCTTTCTTATTAGTCTAAGTGAGTGTTTGCTCAAATGAGAATGCGGTCATGCATAATGACATAGCACAGCATGTCATGATTACATAAAATAAGTAATGTGTTCAAGCATATCGTATTGAATAATGGTATTCAACGGCTTATCATCAAGATATACATGTATATATAAAGTATGAATGAGAATTGGGAAATAGCCTTTATTAAACAGTAACAAACTTCTATGTAGAAATTACCTCGATTCCAATGACATTTTGGAGGCCTCCCAAAGTATCACACTTTCAATAATTTGTAGTCTGTTTCAGCATTACTGACTGCAGAGCATTGCGAAACTAAATTTAGCATCTATATGCCAATGGTGAATGTCATTAAGCCTAATGAGTTCTTCTTAAAAGGGCGGAAGACAACATTGTAATTAATACAAGGTTGCCCATTTTCATTAGCCCGTTATTTTAGTTTTGAATGATGCCTCAGAACAACTAGGTTTTTGTAGATGATCTATGTCTTTCGTCTCGTAAGGGAGAAGATAAAAATCGATTATAACGAATTAGTAGACAGGTTATGAAGCCATGATATTATAAGAACACAGTGAACAATATACCGAAGGAAAGGAAACAAACACTTCTATTCACGAATGGTAACAAAGCAAAGTCAGGTGAATCGCAGCATTTACACTTTTCCCTAAATCTCTCTATTCTTCACATCAAATAGCCCCCTTTACTTCTGCAAGAATACATAAATCCCAGCGGTTTTCAAATAACCAACGTCTTCTTATCTAACGAAATAAACAGTGATGTGTGGAAAGGTGATTAGATTAAGAAAATGGTTATTTTTACATCAGTATATATCGAAACTTTATGGTGTTTCACTCCATCAGAACTCATAATGTGTTAATGTTTGTGTCAGAGCACAAACCACAGTTTGGTGAATGGGGTTTCTCAGTTGTTTATTTTGTAAGTTTATATTTGTAAATCTCTTGAACTAAATCCATCGTAAACCTAATTGAACCAACTGATACATTTGTGCTCGACGAGCTCTTAATTTTTCCACTGAGTAATTACTGACTGCATTCATAGCATACGTCGAGTACAATTCTTAGATTTGACCGAAATTATCCACAACATTATTTTTATTTATTGAAAAAGCGAACAATTATATTAGTCCTTTTGGTTACATGTTCGAAATAGCGGACGCAATTTCCTCCTACTTCTGTTAGTAAGGAAACTAAATTAGGTGAAACAAACAATTCTACCATGTTGAGACTTACATTACCACAGCTAAATAACGATGAAGATATGCATGTAGTCATACTACGGAAACACGTTCATGGCTAATTCAGTGTAACGACTGGTTTCGTGGGTGATCTTTCCATCTTCACTGAAACTCAAGGGAAGGCGACATTTATTTCTAGATCCTGAGTTATTAAACCACTCTCTACACTAAATTTATGTCTCTCAGTAGTATTCTTCAGCCCTGCATATGATAAAATCGACAACGACAATATATGGATGTTTACATGAAGTCATAGCCTGATTCATTCATTTACTCGCCGATTCTCATGGCGCGTGAAAGCAAACCGAGTCGTTCATTTGAAGAATGCAAAAGGTGGCGTTTGACTTAAGGAGATGTTCGTCTACGAAATCGTGTCAATGGAAACAGTTTGTGAGTGTTTGGTGAAACGAAATCCTCCTGCGGACAATAGTGACTATCTTGTGTATTGTGATACAATGCAGTCTGTGTTGTCTAATTTATGTGAAGTTTTGTTCGAAAGAACCATCAGTTTAAAATATTAGCTCGCAAACAACATGTTCCGTTATTTAAGTTAACATTTACATGAGTGATACTTTGTAGTCGTGTACAACCATCACTCGACACATTTCTCCTTAGTGAGAAAAAAATATAGATTCACTTGTTTCTGGTCACAATCTAGCAGTCAAACAAATCGCGTTCAGAAACCGTGGTGACAGAGGTAGAAAAGCGTCTTTCATCTTTATTTTTAATGATGGAATATTGAATAACATAACATATTTTAGGTAGTTCAGTTTTTCACAAACATTAGGTTGGATAATTAATCTGATCAATAGGTACACAAAATGTAATTCAGCTTTGAAGTGAATGTTATTGGAAAATAGCTTCCTTTGAAAAATGTGAGAATTTCCAAGGACTATAAATTCTGTTGCCGCAGTGAGTTGCTACACTAGGCATGTATACACAGGTGAATGAATAAATATGGCTGTAGAGGCAGTCAGAAGTAAACTCATATCTCACCGACAACCGGAACTTTAACGAAAGTGCCATGTTGTCGACAAAATGTTGGGAGTGCAGATATGCGTGAATTACACAGTATTAAAATTCCACGTGTAAGTCTACAAAGAGCTGTCATGAGGTCACCAGTATCGTCGATTGTAGCATATATAAAAATGTGTGTGTGGAAAATAAAGCTATTGAAAACTTATGCTCCAAGTTAATAGTATGAAGCAGGTGGGAATATGGCAAACCCACAGTATTAAGAACAGAGGCCAAAGAAAAATGTTTCCGACACATAAGCACAAATCTGGAGATAATTCAATTCACTAGTGCTAGATAGTCAGGAATGAGTGTAGCGTTGACATACAGGGAAGAGCAGATCAGGACTCGAAATGAAGAATGAGACATCTGAAAATATTGACTGTTTCAATATAATGAGTAGACAGATTAAGGTATGATATAGACATAAATACATAACAGTTGAAGAGAGAATAAACTGATTGAAAAAAGAATGAAAACCACGAAATCAAACCAAAAGTAATTCTCACAAAAACACAAAGTGTGATTACATGAATCAATAAATGGCAAAAACGATGACTATGAAACACCAGATTTCCTCGGAACAACACTCACCAACTATGTCAGTTTCATTGGAAATCATGTCACAAAGAGCGGATGCATCTACGCTAGTCATTGAGAACGATTTTCAGCCATGTCAATAATGGTTTCCAACCATTGGTTTTTACCGTCCCGAGGACCCCAACCAGGAAGTCTACACCTTCCTACGTGGCTTAGACAAACTGTTGTAGATTTTATTGACTGTTGCCATGTTTTGGTTTGACCGCCGCTAGCTCTTTCCAGCCTGACCCTATATCAACTAACATTGCCCTTCGAGGAAGGCGATGACTAGGCATACGTAACACATGTCCTAACCATCTCAGTCTTTGTAACTTCACAACCTCGTTGATTGATTTCCCCTGCTTACCTAGAACTCGATGTCTAACCTCAGTATTGCTCATCTTATTATACTACTTCACATGGGAAATGAAACACAGGCACCTATGATCAAAGACAGCTAAATTTTTGATGTCTTCCACCCTCAATGGCAAGGTTTCACAGACATAAAGGAGGACGAAGCAGAGTGATGAACAGTACACCTGCCTTTTGGTCGATAGTCGGATATCATTTTCATGGCTCTTGTGAAACACCAGTTAGCAGTAATTCTGAGACTGGCTAATGCAAAGAGAATATTTTGTACCTACCTACACTGATACAGATAGTTACTTCCCATAAAATCAAAAAGCATTTCAAGTAATATTACATGACCGATCCTTCATTATAGTTAATATAGCTGAACATCTTGTCCCTAATGCTGCAAGATAAGTCATTGAGCTATTGAAAATGATCTACAGGTTGATACATTTCAGTTGTTAGAGCTCACGCCTTGATGACTAAAGGCTATCAGATCAAAATACAAGTTGCTCCCTATTACATGAATATTCGTCCGATAATCCATGTAAGTAAGGAGAATTATATAATCAGTCTAGTAGAGAATTATTTCTTCACTAGCAACTAACCACTTATGACTACCCGGTAGTATAGGAATGAATTCCACAAGCAAAAGCAGTTTTATTAGGCGAAGTGCGTGTCAATTATGTTTAATAGAATGTAGAAGTATAGTCATTCACCTCTTATATTTGAGAACAGCTTAGCAGCATGACTGCTACTCTCGAAAATCATATTTGCATGAACAGTGAACGCGATGAGGAAATTAGAAAAGTTTGAGATTGGGAAATTGACTTATTTAAAGTATACAGAGGCTGAACTGAAGTCTCAAACATATGTAAATAGTCCATGTTTCAAGTTAATGCGTACATAGATTATTGTATGACATTGATAGATATGCATAACAGTGGACGAGAAGCATATTTCATAATGAAGGAATTGCAATGGTGGATGAGGACAAAGTGTTCAACCGAAGAGTTCTTCTCACAAAAGCAAAAATTGTGATTACATGAATCAATAAATGGCAAAACGATAACCAGGCAACACCAGATCTCCTCCGAACAACACTTACTAACTATGTCAAATGAATGACTGACCAAGCGAGACACACAGAAAAAATTCAGAAGGTGGAAGAATACAAGTAGTTGTTAAATAATATTACAATATACACTGAAGTGAAGAAATGTGTCCAGAGTTAGGTGAAATGGGAAGGAGAAATACTGCTGGAAGCCATTATTATTACTTCGTGTGCATGGCGAATGCATGCTAAGAACATATGGTTGAACTAAAGTACATCAATTCATATATTGATAATTGTTTACATGACAGATTTCACCTAGAGAACTGTTGTCGCAGAATACCACTAATATATTGTTATTTACTGTTTGCTACTAAAAAGTATCAAGAGGATATGAGATATCTGAAGTGAGACAAAAATATTCGTGTTACAGAGAGATGTAGGAAAAATTAGAAGGACTATAAGGCATTTCAGGAATCCGCATTATGACGTTCCGGAGTAGACAAGTGGACATTCGATGTTTACTCTCCACCTTGATGGTTGGCGAGATAACTCTCGTCATATTACTCAGCGCAACTGTTGTAGTAATTCTCACGAAAGCGCTACATTCTACTGCCATTCTTTGTCAGTAGTCAAGTCATATTTTGTGGCTAATTGTAACATTAACAAAAGTTAGTCTACTTAGCGCATGTTTGTATAAACTTTCATAATTGGCGCACACCACTGGAATTTCCGTCGAATTCATAATTATCGTGTTGGCTGATATATGCTTACTGAGTTGACTAATTTGTAAATGCAAATATATACATATGATTTATTATTCAAGGCATTTTCTTCAACGTGCGAAATTGTTGCTGTCTGAGGTAATATGTAAGGTATGTCATATATAACTCACGGAACTTGTGATGTGGTACACTCAAATCTTTACGTAACTGATATCTTGTAACTGGTTATATGTCCAGGACATCAGTACATGTTGATTGTTGTGGCACTTTCATGTAACTTATGCATGTTTTAGCTCAGTGTGTCGGTGCTCCTGTTAGATTTATTGTCACTGGAACACTTCCACGCCAAGGTTTCGTAAATACATAATTGATTACATATTTTGAATCCGTGCTTATTATTGCTTTTCCTTATCACTGTTCTATGGATGTGAATAGACACTCCCATCTTTTGCAAAATATTATGCATCTCCCCAAAGTCTCGACATATCATGCATATTCACAACTGATACTAGTGTACCATGCAGCATTTTCGGTCATAGCTACCGCACTCGCATGTGTTCTGTACAATATGCAATGATGCATTTGGAATGAAATATTCTATAGCGGTAGTCCTGATCTACCGAACACCCGTATTTAGCATATACTAAACATGTTACTTTCACTCCTGAACTATCCCTCTTCTATTTTATCTGTATTTTAAGACATAAATATTTCTCTGTTTGAAGTTAACGTATGACTTCGTTCGGATAGCATCAGTGAACATTCCTCAGTGTCAGATGGTCACTGCTTTATAAGTTGCTTAATTCTTCAATAATCATCCGCATGAATCACTATATAAGATCGGTGGGACCTTCTCTTCCGTTACAAACCGCTTATTTATGTTTTCTAACTGTCAGTGATTTTGGCCCTCCTATTCCTCCCTGTGCTAGTTAAAAAGACTTGCAATTTGAAGCAAGACTTTAAAGGTTGTAAGCAAATGTATTAGTGCTACATCGATCTAAATAACCGACATTTTCCTAATAAGGCACGCCTATACATTCAAAGAGTTGTCTCAAGTCATATTTTGTGATGCTTAGCGTACTATCCATTTGCAACCGTCTTCTATGTTATCTTTCAACATACTGAAAATTAATTTCATTGGAAATTATTCTCGTTTCATTGAAAATCAAAATGCCACAATTGCATGGCTGTTGTGTGGGCTGGCGAATATCAAAAAAGAACTAACGCAAATGTACTTTGTGATCTTCAAATATGAGAATCACAGATTCACGGAGAAAATCATATGTCTATTATACTTCTATTTACCTCAAGTATTGCGGCTTTATATTCTGATTTCAACCGTATAACGAGTTGTATAACTGTTGTAAAACTTCAAACAATTCCACCGCTTTTCGCGGACACATGTAAGTGAATTCACTGCAGTGAACAAACGTTTTCCTTGATAATTTCACTTGGCAAGGTCAGACATTCTAACTCTAGCCCAAGTTATGAGCAACATGAGCAATTTACTTCATATGAATTTTATTCACCTAATGGTGTGTCCACTGAGGAATCCAATCTTTCATTATATGTTGTAGTATTTATCTGTTGTGTCAATCAAAAATCTGGTAATTAGTTATAGCAATAAAAGTAGACAATTCAATTCACCTACGGCGGATTTTGTTAGAAGAAGGGCATACGTTAACAGTGAATGAATGACTGGATATAAAAATAAGTACCACTTCAAAATAGCGACAAGCTGCAACTTACAACTGCGCATTCTAGTTGCAGGACTGTGAATCTGTCCACATATAATAGGAGGGTATTCGACATTATCTAAAATCTCCAAATACATCCTGTAATATACGAAATAAAATGAAATGTTATGAATATGTACTCCACAAACCCTCAAAATTCAGTAGCAAACTTACTGGTTGTTGATATAGATTTGATGTTTAAAAGAAATGTTGCCTATTAATATTATGCGTTTAGACCAAGCAAACAGTGTTTGGGTATATAAACGAATTGAGTGTTTGAGGTGGATAAACAAATTTTCACATGCGTGATATTTTGCGAATGTTGTAGTATTTATGAAAGATGTCAGTGGGTGGTTTGTTCACTTCTGCCATCAGTCCCAATGTACACTTTTGGATATATAGATAACACTCTGAATTATTTTTGTTCAAATCATGCACTAAGATTTTAAATAGGTATGTGTGTCGATTCACATAGGGCTGCGATTGTAAAGTAAAGAGAATCTGAAAATTGTTTCTCAAATCTTCATATACTGTGGGTGAGGTTCCGTTGCCTAAATAACCTGGACTTATTAGATTATATGCGCGTCGATGGCACAACGGCAGAATGCTCGCCAACCACGCAGCTGGTTTGGTGTTCGATCCCCAACCAACGCACTGTTTTACCTCGCTAAGTTAGCACTTAGAATGAAGAAGAATGAGGGTCACCCATGAGGCTACCGACCCCGCCTTGCTAGCGAAATTTCCGACCTGTAGCTTGAAACTCTATGTTCCACTGCGAACGTGGAGGAATAAAATAAAATTGGATTACATAATACTCGAAATTCCCGAGTACAAATAATCGTCAATTGCTGACTGTGTCTTCCAGTTCCAGGAGCACGAATCCGTCTACATATAATGAGACGGGGTTCGGCATTGTAACAATCCTAAATTGTATAACACCTTTAAGAACCTCCTGTAAAATATGAAATAATATGAAATTATACACTTAATTACAAATACTCGAAATTCAATAGCAAACTCGCTGCTAATTATCACAATGGTTTAAGCATAAAAACAGAATATTTGCATTGCAAAATCAAATCGGTGTTTAGGCTGATTCAAGAAATTCTTTGCATCAGTGATATTTTTAGAAAGTTATAGTGTGAGCTCTTAGTACACGATTCGTTCAATTGTGTTGCACTAATGAACATACAGACATTACTGTCACTTGGTTTTACTTTGAGAAAACAACCAAATGTGTGTTACTCATACGTCGAAATATATTTACAGTGGTGTGTGCTGTGTGTATGGCGAAATAACTGTAAATCATTTGTTAGGCTCTCCATTCATTATTCAGAAGTTACCATGCTTCAGCCGACATCATACTTTCATACAATTGGTGGATGGTGACTAGCAGTGGAATCCAGGATGCGCATTTAGTCCTATTTGGGACTCGTCAGCTAGTCACCATCCACCAATTTTATCCTAAATAATTGCCCAGACATCGTCGAAGCATCTGCACAAGAAGCCGAAATGTCAACCTGAGACCGAGCACTTTGGTCCAATCAATCGACGGAAAAATCAAAAAACTCCAATTCAATAATCATACTTCCATGTCTGTTCCTACTTTTGAGATTCACCTATATATGCAAGGGTTCTGCAGTCAGTCTGTCTTTATACGAATTAAAATCTTTCTGTAGAACCTTGGTCTCACCAAAGTCGATCTTGACTCCCGTGTCTTTCTAGTGTACTGCAATCACTGACCTGTTTCCTAGATTCTTCTAATCTGCAGAGGTCTTTGGAACCACCTTAAGTCATTATTCACGCTCCTTCACCCTCAGTGTAAAGAAACGTCGGATGAGATAAAGGATATCTCTAACAACCATGACATACGAATGTATTTCGCGAAACGGACATATTATGTTCATCAGTAGTGAAAGTTAAAGATAAAATAGAGGAGTTTCGAAACACTGTCGGATTCGTTTGAAATAAATAAAACAGTGTTATATCTTGGCTCACCCTTGATCGGATTGGTCACATCTGTAATAACTTGCATTAAATTCTTTGGGTTACTTTTTCTAAATAAAATGAAAATCACCAACTTGGTTTTGTTTAATATTTTTTCACAAGGATAGAAAATGATATGCAGTGATTACCTTGAAGTGGAAACTTCCAGTTAGCAAGATTTCATTCTACACTCTGTTTAACTTAATCAGAGTGAGATCTCAACGTCTAGCGTATAAAGAAAAGAACTGAATGCATCCAGTCCCCCTAATGCATACGCGTTTCGATAGAACTGCTAACATGCAAGGAAATAAGAAGCGGTAACAATCTGATTCCCATTAAACATTCACTCGTACCGATGCACTCGTGTTGACGACTTTAAGTCCGACTTTAATGTCCGGACACGAACAAGATCAACCAACAATTACAATAATTGGAACTCACCCAATAATTTAACAAAAACATATGTACAATCAACACATCAAATGTTGTGGATTCTGCTTTGACAAACTACCCTTGAAGAAATTTAGGACTTAGAGCAGTACGAAAACATTCCTCTCAGGTTGGTGATACAAGTGGAAGACGTCTGGACACAATCAAAGTTTCCAACAGATAGATGAGACATGATACAAATTCAGCATATACAATAGGAATGTATAGACCAAATCACACACAAAGTACGATGGACTGCGCACCGACGTAGTACACTTGAGGAACTGTAGGACTTACAGTGCGTCGGTTGGGGATCGAACACCAAACCAGCTGCGTGGTTGGCGAGCATTCTGCCGTTGTGCCATCGACGCGCATATAATCTAATAAGTCCAGGTTATTTAGGCAACGGAACCTCACCCACAGTATATGAAGATTTGAGAAACAATTTTCAGATTCTCTTTACTTTACAATCGCAGCCCTATGTGAATCGACACACATACCTATTTAAAATCTTAGTGCATGATTTGAACAAAAATAATTCAGAGTGTTATCTATATATCCAAAAGTGTACATTGGGACTGATGGCAGAAGTGAACAAACCACCCACTGACATCTTTCATAAATACTACAACATTCGCAAAATATCACGCATGTGAAAATTTGTTTATCCACCTCAAACACTCAATTCGTTTATATACCCAAACACTGTTTGCTTGGTCTAAACGCATAATATTAATAGGCAACATTTCTTTTAAACATCAAATCTATATCAACAACCAGTAAGTTTGCTACTGAATTTTGAGGGTTTGTAATTTAGCGTCCAGTTTCACAGTGGAGTACATATTCATAACATTTCATTTTATTTCGTATATTACAGGATGTATTTGGAGATTTTAGATAATGTCGAATACCCTCCTATTATATGTGGACAGATTCACAGTCCTGCAACTAGAATGCGCAGTTGTAAGTTGCAGCTTGTCGCTATTTTGAAGTGGTACTTATTTTTATATCCAGTCATTCATTCACTGTTAACGTATGCCCTTCTTCTAACAAAATCCGCCGTAGGTGAATTGAATTGTCTACTGAAGCCTCGAAATCCTTAGGATTGTCGCGGGTGGATGCCTTGCGCTACGGGTTGTCCAACCCTCCGTACATCTCTTGAAATGCTCCCAAATGACCGGGCGTCTTACATAGCCTCTACTGAGGAAGTCCTACTCACTGTCTTCACGTGGCGGAGGTGTTTTTTCACCGAAATGAGAGGTCAGAAGCGGATGCCTGGCGCTCTTCACCGGATTGACTGTCCATTGGATGACAGTCTATGGGAGATGGCTAAACCCTGATTCCAAACCTCCAACGACTGGCGTATGAAGCTCACCGGAGCTCACCGGCAGACGTATGGACAAAGGGCTTATTGGATGCCCTGGATATCTGGCCCCATTCAAAATGGCGTATGAACCGGACTCCGGTCACCGGCTGCCAATGGATAGTGGATTCCCTACTCCACTCCCACTGCCTTGCAGGTCACACTTGGTTGTGTAAAGGCTACAGCTGCACTGTCAAACAAAAGGCCGAGCGATGCTGGGGACATCACTCGTACCTAAATCCTATGAAAATTCATGAACTCTCTTACACAGACTCGAGGTAGTAGACCATTGGTGCCTCAGGTACTTTCTGCATGTTCGTTGACAGGACAAACTCTCCAACGAAGAAGTGCGTCGTCGTTGCTTCAGCATCAACCAAATTCCCGTACTGGTCCAACAACGTCGCCTTCGGTGGTTTGGCCATGTTCTGCGCCGACCAGATGACGATGTGGTCAAATCAGTTCTAAATCCCTCGCCATTTCCATATTGTCGATGTCGCAGGGGTGGACAGCTGAAAACATGGCTTGGTACAGTCAAGGTTGATTTGGAGTGCCAGGGGCTACAAGCCGTCTACGGACTCCGTCTGAGGAACAAGAATTGGATAACCCTGTTGCAAAATCTTGCATCACATCGCCGCGCCTGGGCAGCGATGATTCGAGATGTTCATGAAGCCGGCTCATCCTCCCGTAGGAGATAGGCGAAGTAAAGTTGAAGTAAGTAGTACTACTGAATAGTAATTTATAATAAAAATATGAAACTATCTTGACAGTGACGTCCTCGGGATATAAAATACAAAAGTTTCAAGAGTAAGCGGTGACTGAAATATCCATTTACATAGCATGATCACCACCTACTACAGTAGTATGTCCGTATTAAAGAATGATTCTTATAGTCAACATTAATGGCTTTGAAATAAAATCCAAACATTTCCGGATAATAATAATAATAATGACAATTGGAATAGTTATATGCAGGCAGATTGTTAGTAGATTGTATTCGAAAACACGTGTATTTGATGTTATCCATTAACGCCACATTTAATCGAACACTAATATTCGAAAATGAAATTGTCTTGAATAAGAGTGAATGTAGAGTATGAATGTTTTTAATTTGTGTTCTTAAAAGGCAATCTGAACGAATAATATTCTTTTCAGTAATTTTTCTTCAGGTTCTTACGATTATAAATGTAATATCTTTATCGTTACAATAAAGGCCATTTATGCGGCGGGTACATTTTTAACGTGGAATAAAAGATTAGTTATAGGATGTCAAAATTAATAGTCGTATTTGTGTGACAAACTTGCTAGGGTGAAGTCGATTACAAAATATGGTAAAACAGTAGACGATGATGGCGATTAATCATAATAGATTTGTAGAGTGTGGGGTAGGAAAATTGACAAGTCACTTCAAGGTTATAAAAGGTGTCAGGTGAGCGAGTGGCTAGTATAAAGTGGTCTGTATTAAACAGGAGATAGTAAGACTGTAATTAGAGGTTCATAATGGAATAACGAATATGTGAAATGAAACAGGTGGAGGCATACATTGAGAAAAGAGATGTCACTAATAACAATTTCGGAAATTATAAATGAAAAATTAGGTAGTATTGAGGGAATGTTTTCATGAAGGACATAAATTATGACGAATAATAATCATATTTATATTAATAATAATTGTAATAATGAGCAAAGGAAAAAAACCAAGTGGGTTAAGGGGAAGAAACACTCTTGGTGAGAAGAAGAGTCATCAATCCAAGTTTGGCCACTGTAGGAACAGCGTCTGGACGTGTTCTTTTTGGGCAAAAAGTTCCGGTTTAGTCGAACTTATTGCAACAGCTTCAGCTATGTGTAGGAGACGTAAGCGAATTGTGCGTGATAACGGTTTCGGAATTCGGTATATAACCCTGAAAGCAGTATTGATATATCGATGCGATGTCCAGTATCGACCAAGTGTGACACGATCTAGTATTCTATGCACTTAAATCCCCCCCTGCTTGTTGGGTATACCCTGAGTCGATTTATGAACATTATTACATTTCAATCCCTTGCATTTCCAGTCGAACATAGGGCTTCCTACATGAACTATGTGGCTTGAGTAGCAATCGTGTTAATCCAACTACCTGTCCTATCCCTACTTGGTTTACTACTGGCTATAAAAGTTTAAGGAATGTGTCTGACGGGGATAGAAGTACAGTCTAGGTGCGTGGGTGGCGAGGGAGCAACCACTGAACTACTTACGAGCTTACACTTCATTCTCATGATTGATAATATCAAAAACAGAGAGAGAAAAGGGGGAGAAAATTTAGTTTTGTGTGTGTGTGTGTGTTGTGTGTGTGCGTGCGTGCGTGCGTGGGACTGTCTAAATGAATTATTGAGTTTAATTAAAACGTTGAACATAGGTTTGATTCACACAAATTCAATAATAAAGGGTGTAGGAATTCATACACATGAGGTGAAATGTCGCACGCAAATCTTTCAACATATTACAGTATTAACAAATTTAATGAAATAATATTTTACGATGAGAACTTTCCTAGGAATTTATCATCACTCCTTACTACTATATGTATGAGTATATTTATATATGGTTTTTCAGTGTTATGTTCGGTGAATACTTGAAGTAATAAAAGTAGTAGTATCGAATGCACTCAAAATGTTTGTGGTTATGATCACAGTTAAATATGGATTGGCAGAACAAATACTGTCACATATAAAATAGTCCATAGAATGCATAGATGTTTGAACGGGGTGTACAATTACAGGTTTAGTAGGCAAATTCAAATGTCACATAACATGAGGTGAAGTGAAGGGAAGCGTGATGAGATTAGGTTATAAAATTGGCAAAGAAATGATTAACTTAAGAAAGTGGAAGCGGAAGTGGAAGCTCAAGTGATTATGAAAAGCCAACTGGCCTCGAAAGTCCTCAGCAAGTAACACTGTATAAGGCTGTGGTTTTTTCAAATGAATCTAGTTTGGGAAGGAATTATGCTGAGATACAGGTAAATTTCTGCTGAAAAATGCATTATATAATATGGGGCGTAAGCAAGAAGAGAATCAACAATCAGAGATTAAAACAGTTGGGCAGAAATTATGTTTGAAAAATGACTGGTGAATTTAGTTAACTTAATAATAAAGTGGACACAAACAAGTGAAGAGATGTTGATGTCTTCATATGAAGTTTGTATGAAGTCTGCAGTGTTAATAATAAACAATAGAATATAGAAAGGACAAGGTGATTAGCTTAAAACGCACAGGGAAATGACGATCAAATGCCTAACATGATGAAGAAGAATAAGTAGAATATAGTTCGCTGGGAAAACGGCGAAGATGGTGAAGTGCATGGTACATTCACAAAAGACATAATGGAATTCAATACAGTTGCTTTGAAATCACGGAAACATATCATGGTTGCATTGTGCTGGGAGTTGACAAGAAGAGTTAGCCGAGGACGAAAAATAGATGTAGACGGAAATGGCGGTTGAAAAGCATTGCGAATTGTTGATAAAAGCCATGTCGATTATTCAGTCTGACCGGATGACTTCAGATTAATGAAACGCGATGATGCAGTTAGTTATGTGTAGAAGCGTGGAAATCATGTTACACATTTGGTCAGTTCACAATGATACACTTGTGATAATGTAGATTTAGAAGTGGGTGCACCGTCGGTGGCACAGCGGTTATAACTCTCGCCGACCATGTACATGTTCCCGAGTTCGGTCCCCTTCCGACGCCCTCCTCATATCAATGTTTGTTCGATCGCGAACTTGATAACGATGGAGATGTTTACAGACATTTGTGAAGTGTATCCCTAATTGTGTTATCATAATTCTCATGGGCGATATGAAGGGGAACCGAGCTATGTGTACACTGCACAGGAAGTTAACTTGTCATGGGTTGAGAAGCCCTGGCGTTATGAAAATAATCAGAACGGATAATTTCTCTCAAACTTCTTGCTTTTAGTTATATAGTGATCGGATACGTCGTGTACAAATACAATGATATACACAAGAAACATAGATTTCGCCTGACGGACATACTACAAACGAGATAGACTTCATCTCAATGCTACTTAAATAAGTGGAGAAGCAGTCTGCTGAACACAAATCGCGATAGAGTAGCATATATGGGCTCAGACCATAATCTAGTTGATGGAACCTCCAAGGTGAAGATGGAATCCCTCAAAACAAACGAGAGACAGGCCACAATTCAAGTTCATAACTCGGAAACTGAAGGACTAACCTACAAGTGATGCATTCGCTACAGATATCAAAGTAATGTCGTCGACATTACGTGTTATCACCGAGTTAACCTTCGTAAAAGACCATTGGAATTCTCTGAACGTGATTTTCAAGGAAACATGTACAACTATTCTAGGAAGGCAGAAGATAAAGTAAAGGAATGGCTGTCAATGGATAACTGGTAGGTAATTGAGAAGAGGAGGATGGTGAAAGAGAAGGTGACTCACTGCAAACATGGATAACAGGAGGCAAAACTTAGTTCAATGTACACTGCACTGAATAAAGAAGTGAAGAAGAGTGCTAGGAAAGACAAAAGAGAATCCTACGACACACTAGCTGGCAACTGAAGCAGAATAGGCAGGTGGCAGGGAAAAAGTACACCAGGGCATTATATCAGATAACTAGGTCTCTGTCCGGGAAGAGATCAACCCAGATGATGAAACCGATAGCGTATCTTCAAGGGAACCTGATTCTAAGCATCAGAAAAAAAATAAAACGATAGGCTAACAACTTTAAAAAAATCTTGAATCCACCATCACCTGCAACTCGCCAAGAAATACCACCAACATCACGCACAGAACTGTCTGCCAGTGGACACCAATACTCCGTCGATGGCAGAAATATTAAGTGCGATCAAACTATTGAAGTCCACAAAGACGGCATAACCAGACGGAATTCTCCCCGAAGCACTTAGAACGGACCCAGAGGCTGCGGCAGATGTGCTTGTGCCATTATTGATGTTTAAATTAATTCTAAATTTATAGCGTAATTCAAACCGATTTCAGTTTGAACGGCCATGAGGGATTCTCGACTTATTAAGGGAACAGGATTAAGGAAAATACGTTGATTTTATTTAAGTGATAAGATAAAAAACCTTAACGCGACTGGCAAATATATAGCATCACTTGATGTTTCATCTCTATTTACGAATGTGCCTCTAGTGGAAACAATCGATTATATCTGTGAACAGATTATAGAAGAGAAATTGTGCACTGATATTCCTATCAGTAATCTGAAACAACTACTTGTTAAATGCACAACGAATGTTCAGTTTCTATTTAACAATGAAATATACAGACAGGTTGATGGAGTAGCCATGGGATCCCCACTGGGAGCTATTTTCGCGAATATATTTCTAGCAAAACTAGAAAATAGTCCGTTGAAAGAGGAAATAGCGAAAATGGAAATGCATTGTAGTTACATGGATGACACTTTTGTAGTGTACGATGAAGGTGTAGCGGTAAATAATTCCCCAAAATTATTGACCACAGCAATCACTCATTGGATGCTGACCACCACTGTTTATGTCGACTTGTTTAGCTGAAGGCTTCCAGTCAAGCATCCCCGCCATTTGTTACCTCGTCGTGTCACGTGCACGATCACTAGCCAGCTAAGCGTTCGTCTGACGGCTTGTTTTGGTCCTGAAATATATCACGAAGTTTGGACGATCAATTATTGGCTTTTGCTTTGTTTTCGGTACGCTTTGATAAATTTGAACAAGGCATTAAGAAGACAAATTTCGCGAGATGATATCACTTTTTACTAGCCACTCACCTGACACCTTTTATAACCTTGAACTGATGTGTCAATTTTCCTACCCCACACTCTACAATTCCATTATGATTAACCACCACTATTGTCTCCCGTTTTACAATATTTCTAGTCGATTTCAGCCTAGCACATTTGTCACACAAATATGACTATTTATTTTGACACCCCATAACTAATTTATTGTTCTATGTTAAAGATGTATCCGCCGCATACCTGACTATCTTTATAGTAACGACCACAAATATTATATTTTATAATTGTAAGAACCTGAAGAGAAATTATTGAAAAGAATATTCTTCGTTCAGAGGGTGAGGATATACGTGGTTGTGTGTTATACTTTGCGAGACTCAGTTTTTTTCGTCTTTCATTGGCTAGAATGGTGGCGTTCAATTGGAGTTTGAATTGTCCTTGGGTGCGTGCTGTCGGGTGCTGTCTTTGCGTGGTTGTGTTTGCGTCGTTTGCCAGCATATGTGATAACTATAAACGTGAATTAGACTATTGTAACGCTTTGTTTTTCTTTGTTTGTGCATGTACTAGGCTTTATTTGTCGTACAATTCGTTGTTTGGTCTGTCGGTTGCTTGCGATGTCAACGAACCGGTGGGTTCTTGTGTTTTTCTGTAATTTAGGTTATACGTGCGGTATTTTCTTGATGGTTATCGATCATCCCTGTATTTCAATGTTGTTTTTTTACGATTTATCTTGGAATAGTTGTGACATAGATGGATCCTAATTGATAATTTTATTTTAGTCCGTTGCAGGTAGTCAATTCGAGTGACAGGAGCACATATTTAAATGGAATTTTCGCTGAATACATACTTGGAAGGCGTTTCTTGAGCTGGGATGAATTTGAGAAGTCATTAGCAGAATTTCAAAAAGTGAGGAAGTCATTTAATGCTAACAGTGTATCCTGCACTCACTATGTTCATAATTGCAGCAAAACGATACCGGATGACAGATTTAAGTACGCTTATGTTGGTTTTAAATGCACTTTTGGAGTGAATCGTAAAAGACCTGGATTGAAATTGAAAAACAAGTCGTAAGAAGAAGTATACTATGATTTGATGAATATTTCAGGTCTAAATGTTGCAATTGCTCGTCTTCATTTCGCGTGGTTTTGCGTTATAGTGAATACATAATTGCTTCCCACAATATGGTGCATAACCATCCATGCAGCAGGGTGTACATGCAGAATGACCCATGGTATAGACGACTAACAGTTGAAGAGAAAGAAAATATTGAACCACTTCTTCAGCAATCCCACTCATCCGATGAAATAATAATGCATGTTAAGGAGAAGTACCACAAGGATATAACTCGCATCGACGTTAAAAATATGAAAGCCGCAGTGAATAAAGGTAACGTTGACGTACTTGTTACATACTTAAGGTATTTCGAGTCGTCGTGACATTTTTGAATTCCTAAAATCCCGTGGGAAGTTAATGGAGTATTATTCCGATGAACCGATCAGGAATTCACTAACAAGAATTTGTTTTGCAACTTATGAGCAAATGGAATTGTATAAACAGTTCCCTGAAGTTGTTGGTATTGATTCTACGTATAATACAAATAAAGGGAAGTAAGTTTACCAATTCATTAATCAACGTGCAGGTATTCTTTGTTCCAGTTACTTGTGACGGATAATTTTGGTCGTGGACGACCAGTTTTATTTGCGTGGACTAGAAAAGAATTCAAACGAGATGTAGTTTGGATATTAGACTGTTTTCGTCAAATAATGGAAGACACCTTCAAAACAGAATCTTTCATTATGGATTGTGCGCAAGCTGAAATAGCAGCCGTCAAGTTAACGCACAGACAAGCGCACATTGTTTTGTGTTCTTTCCATGTTTGCCGAGCATTCTGTCGTAAAGTAAGTTTTTCAAAGCATACTTTACATTTTATTCGTAGACAAGAAATCCCATTGTGAAGAATTATTTATGCCGTCTAGTGCAGTGTAAAAGGAGATCAGAGTAATGCCTCTAATGTTCTCATTTTCCAGATTTAATTTCTACTTCAGAGTTATTAGCAGATTGGATGCTACTGTCAGTCAATATCTACAACGTCGTTGGATGCATCGACGAGAATTGTGGGCAGCATGTTTCAGAGACAACGTGCTGACTTTTGGGAATGATACAAATAATCGCGTCGAGAGTTCCCACAAGCAAATGAAACGTTACTTACAAAGATCAGATAGTTTGCATAAAAGTATGCTGAAGGTGTTTAAATGGTATCAACAAAGTTTTGCAAGGATACAGCAGGAGGCGACTATTGCTCAGTCGCGATGCTTCACCTATCCCTGTTCACAACGTCTACTCCCAATTATACGATTGCTGACGCCATACGCTGCGAGGAAGGTTATCCGTGAATACGAAAGGAGACGATGGGCTGTTGTTGAGGTTGAATCCTTCGATTATGTATTCTTCCAAGACAACGGGAATCGAGTGGAGGTGGATCTGAGTGCTTGCACCTGCACGTGCGTTACATTTCAGACCTGTCGGTACCCCTGCAAACACTTGCTTTTGGTCCATTTCAGAAAGCCATATTTCACAGGTATATTTGCGTTTTTATGACTCCGTTTTTAATGTATGTCGACAGAAACTTGATTAATTATTGTTCTTCTATACGGAAAGTTGTAATTTTCATTACCGTATTCGTGTGTACGATGCCTTAACTGGAAACAGGACACAAGCACTGCCATCATTGCACCTGTAATAATCAGTTCATAGTTATCTTAACGTTTTTTGTTCCACCTTTTGTAGTTAACCATGTGATGCATAATTGTAAACAATGGACGTGGTCACGTAACTTGTTCGCATCTCAAAGTACGTCAGCAACTGTCCCTCGAAATCAACGTGACATATTGAAAACCAAAAAGAGTATTATCAGTGCGGGCATTACGAGAATTAGTGACAAATTTGGAGAAGTGTTTGCCAATACTTATGCAGACGGAGTAATCGCAGGAATCAATCGTGTTCTTAATATGTAAATAAAATAAATTTGTATCATAATGAAAATAAAATTTTCATGTAAATTTTGTTGTATTTCAATTCATGTGTTCACTTTGTGAGCACGGCATGTTAGACCGGTGCTCTCTAGGACTTTAACTACTAACAATACGTAAGTGTAATTATGTAGGAACGATGTCGGTCAGCATACGTGTTGAATTATAAGTATTTCAGTTAGCTAACGTGCATACGTCTCATAGTCATATACAAGTCTTTAGGGACAATAGTAGGCATAACTTAGGCACTGCATTCGACTTCCAGTTCTTATACGGTTACGTGTATTCCAAAGTATTGTATTACTAATGTTTCACTTAAAGGGTGATAAAAAAAAAAAAAAAAAAAAAAAAAAAAAAAAAAAAAAAAAAAAAGTCTACACCAGACGAATTATTGAATTCGTTGAGCTTTAGCAATCGTATTTAGATTTAGCTTACACTAAAATATGCAACCAATTACTTCGTCAGTTCTTATTAATAAGTCATGTCTGCATCTAGTCAGCATGACAAATATATCTACACTCAGATATAATAAGAAAGGTCTGGTAAGCAGGATATTAAATGTATTTAATGAAAAATAATAACAAGCAAATGTCTTTACGCAGTCGTTTGTCGTAATAATTTGGGCAATGTCGAATCTCTGTGACCGGGGTGACTGACGTCACCGGATATCTACAAATAAGTAAACAAAGTGTTTTTTAAATAGCTGAATTAAGAAAGAAGTAATATTAAAGTTAAACGCTTTATATCTGCCTACCTTTACTGAAAATGGTTCATTCTCCTTTCTCATTCTTTGTTCATGACAGCATTCTTCTGGGGTTTTCACTGCCACATACATTATTCATCTTCTAAAGGATAGCAGCAAGCATATAATAATAATTTCATATTTCGTATAAACCAATGTTTACAAAGAATGCATGTCATTTCTACAGGCGCAATAAGTTATGTTATAAACTGTAATCGTGAAGTATCATAAATTATAAGAGTTAAATTGTAAACTCTTTACAATGAACACCGTACATTTGGCCAACTGCTATGTCCTTGGAATGTGAGTATACATTTGCAATGTTTAATGCCAACCATATTGGTGTAAGGATAGAAAATATGATGTTTTCCATGAAAATACAGCTTTGTTCAAACACTGGTGTTGTTGTGTTTCTAATAAAAGCAAATAGACTGTAAGCAAGCAACTAATAGGCACAAAGAGTAAGTCTCAGCTTTAATAAAGGCATATCCAGTTAACATAAAATGTAGTGTAATAGTGCACAAATGAAAAGACCATAGTGAAGTAGATAAGTGATATTTCAGTGAGAGGTAAATTGAAAGATCTGCAACCTTATAATTTGGAAGACAACCTGACATGTAAGATGTCTCACAAATTTCTATAGGGCCTGTGGGGTACCATGGATGGTTTGGCGTCAGTCGCAGCTTTGAAAGAATGAGTTACAAATGCAATAGGTAACAACCAACGAAACTGTAGTAGTATTTTCTAGCTGTTCAGCATTTTTTCCTTTGATGCAGTTTCTTATCAACAGTTTGCAGTATTCACAACATCACAAGTTGCTTACAGATAACTTGTTTAATAATAACTGCTTTAAATATATGAGCCATAAGAGCATCTTCTTCATCTTTCATAGCCACAATTAAGTCATTAAGGATCTCAGAATATCTTAGTGATGTGAAGCAAAAGAATTTTTAAGATTTATATAACCTATGTAACAGGTGTAGTAGTTGTATGGCACAGCTGCTAGCTACTAATCGACAGAAATCTGGTACTAATTTTAAGTACTCTGACATTTGAGAAGGACTATTTATTTTATTCTAACAGACACAATGAACACTGATTTCAATATACTCTGATGCCATTTCATGCACTGAGCAATTAAGGCCTTGTGAAATTTCATGTGCAAATGTCAATTAAACTATTATCACATCTTCGCCCAAGCACTTTTAACTAGGAACTTCATCAAAATAGATATAATCACCAGGAAATTCAGCAGCCTGTCTCATTCATCGCATAATGTCGTCGATGTGTTATGAGTATTTCAGTCATCCCGGATGATAACAGAAAAGTTTAACATGCTCAAAGCACACATCTAACCTATGTCTGCATGCTATTTCTCTTTCATAGGCCAGATTCTCATAGATTCACTGGAATGACAACAGCCATTGCCTGCAGTATATTTACAACCTTAAGATCTGAAACAACTCGCAAAAAAACAAACCCTCAACGCACTATAATGCAAATAATAGTCTTTCTATGCGAACTTTCTTGAAAAGGATGACTTCTTCATTGATAATTCGTCCGAGCTATAATATACAATTTTACGCTCTACTAAGAACAAAATACAGCAAATTACTGCCATCTGGCTACAGAAGTCTAAAACTAGTGAAATATAATCTATTTCCAAAAAATAGGCGATTATAACGTCTGTTGCCGTGGGCGCGGTAACCGATGGCATTGCGCGATAACACCTGGAGACAGCCTATATCCTCACTCTCGTTCAGATTGACTTTTAATTCATATTATGTATATATGTAGACTATTCAATAAATAAATAAATTAGGTCAAATCTTCAATAGTGAAATGGTGCGATAATCAGAGTTTAAATAAATATCATAAAAGTACGAAGGAGATGGAAGACAAGAAAGGGTGTGAGGGTTTTGAATAGAATTCACCTAGGCCGAGAGAGAGACAAAGGTAGAACAAACAGTTCCAACAGTGGTGTGAACACGGACAGTAATTTTTCCTCGAAATATTACCAATAACAAAACTTATCATTGTGTGTAAACTATTGAAATATAATTATACTTTATTTTATCTAATCCACAATGCTCAAACTTTTACTGATATTAATAGAACAAACTTCTTTCGTATGCAAAGACGAGGATTGTTCTCTCGAATTCCGATAGCTTTGGCTAAGTGTAAAAGACGGGTTCTGTTTCCGTTAGAAAGACTCGATGGAATGTGATAGATAACTTTGAAGGCATTATATCTGTCCACTTGGTGACCGCTATCAATCAAATGAGCCAAAGTAGAACTTTGTATGGATTTTATTTGTCCTTTTCCGAAACATGAAGGAAGATGCTCATTAATGCGTTTGTTAAGCTGTCTAGTTGTGCGGCCTCTGATTATCGTTCCATTTCAATGTAATGTATATTCATGTAACTTATTTACGAATGACCGACTTGTAAAAATGTCGTCAGAAGTTTAAATTAATGCTCTTGTGGATTTATTTTCATCCGTGAAAATAAAAATAAAAGACAAAGGGATTGAGCAAAGAAATATTCACTTCTCAATTAGGTCCTCAACTCGACTACATAATGACCAGTTGTAGATGGAGTTATCGGATTATTAAAATAATTAAGATAATGTTTTGTTAATATCAGCACCTCCCTTACAAACTCCATTGGCTTTCATTACGAACAGTGTGTCATTATATGTGTTACATACTTTCATTTTCATTCAAATGGATAACATAAAATATAAAAAAGACCTAAAGAAACAGCATTTATGAGAAAAGCGTATCTTGGTTAGAGGGGTCGGAGTATTACCACTTCTTGGACTAGAGAAGCATCAATAATACTATTTATTTAAATAATGCCGAATTTAATTTCCTTAAAGAGAAAGGTGTACTTGTTTACACATACAGATAACACATACTGATAACAAACTAATTTGACATGCAGTGATGAGACTTATTTACGACTAAGCAAAAAGTGAGATGTTCATTAGATTTTTGAATTCGTAAAATGGAATGTTTCCCATACCAGTGGGATTCCATTGAATTTAGGTAGACTCATTTTAGCCCCTCATTTATTTAGTAGTCATTACATGGTAACATTATGATTTTATTTTTTATGTTAGCAACGGAGAAAAGTATGAATGCCTTTATACTGTTATTTCTTCTGTTATTATTCTTAATCTTATCGTTCATTTCGGTTGAAGCTTTGGGCTACAGAGGCATGGCCTTACTGCAATTAATTCGACTAGGTCAACGGCCAATTAGAAGCTTTAATTTGCTATTCACAAGGTTTTCAACATATCGTGAACACATTTCCAGAATTGCTGCATCTAATGAGGATGGCATTTGACGATCTGATATCTCGGTTTCGCCGATTAGTTTCATTCACTGCTTCATTAGGAAACTGAACTTTCTAGACATACTGAAATGTTTCTTTGTCACGAGTAATCGATAGTTGTATTCGGTAGATATCAGTCAATTACTGGATCACATTGACGAATCTTTCAAAATATTTCACTGAGTATTTATTATATTATACAGTAAAAACCAATAAGTACTCTGATGGTTTCATCAACCGGTTGTTCTACAAAAAGCATAAAGACACAGTGTAAAATACTGTCAACATTAAATCTTCTGGCTGAATATTATGGGTGGATGCTTCAGCTTTTTCAATAAAGAAATTCTAGGTAGTGATTTCCGTGATGTTGAAATTCTTATGTTTATTTAAAATAATACCAAATCACGGAATATACACATTGGGTCATAGGAGTAAATAAGAAGACAGTTGCAGCGAAGAAAATTTTCTTTTCGACGAAGTCATCATCTAGGCTGTACATTCGTGTATTTATATCAAATGGATGGGAAAGTTCCAGAATAATATCCGGTCAAGGGTCAAATTAATAAAAATTAAAATTGGGAATTAGAATGCCATAATAAACAGGGGGATGGATAAAACAAACAAAGTAGCATTAAAATAACTAAGAAGACTGACATTGTGCAATTAGGGGTTAGAAATGTAGAAATAACAAAATAGACAGGATGTTTGGATAAAAACTAATGTGATGAATAATTGTTTATGCAATCAGGGATTAAATATGTAGAAATAGTAAAATGACAAAATAAACACTAAGTTCGGGTATGAAAATATGGTAGTGTAAACAGGGATTAAGAAAAACTTGAAATAACATGAATAAACAGGAAGTTTAGATAAGAAAGGCGATGGGATGGTGATTACTAAAAATTACCTGTTTATGATGGCCATGGCAAGGACAGGGGTTGGACGTATTTCTTTTGTATACAAAGCGTGGGTTTGAGCTTTTGTATAGCTAGCGCCTCGGCTATGCCCAGATGTCTTGATTTTACTCCCTTTGATGGGTTTGATCGAATCTTGTAAATGATTTTGAAGGATTTTTCGAGTGGCGCTGAATGTCCTGAATTCACCAGGTGTTCTGTCACCGAACTATTTACCCGTTTTCGTTCTCCTTTTACTAGCCAGGCTGGATAGTGTTCACGAGCGCGTTTTTCAAGTCGGCGCATGGTACGGCCAACGTACTCAGCTCCACAAGAGCAAGTAAACTGGTATATGCACGTTGAGGTGGCCCAATGCGACAGCTTGTCTTTCGCGTTCTGGCTGAACAGTTTCTTGCAGGAAAACGTCAGTCGTAGGCTAGCGGCGAAGTATGTTTTCCTCAGCGATTTTGAGAGGCGTCTGCGAAGGATTTCTGCTTCAATCTCACCTTTGAATTCTAGATTAAGCAGAAGCATTTTCTTTGGGACGGATTGGACTTGTTCAGAAGTCTTCTTAGGTTTGAGATTCTTTTCTATGAACCTGGGCGGGAAACCGTTTTCCATCAGGGTTTTTCGAAGATTACGCAGTTCTTCTTCAACCACTTCCTCGCTGCATATCTTCCGAATCCTCGAGGAAAGAGCGTATATCAGGTTCCTCTTTCTGCTCAGGGGCACGAAGCTTTGAAAGTTGATGAATTGTCCATTCCATGTAGGCTTTTTGTATATGGACCTTTTCAGGGAGTTGTCGGCGTTTCTTGTCAGATGGACGTCGAGGAAGTGGAACATTCCGTCGGATTCAGTCTCAAGTGTGAAGTCGATGTTTGGGTGGGCATTATTGAAAATTTGAAGTAGGTTTTTTAAATCACAGTTCTCATCACAAATAATGAAAGTATCATCGATGTATCTCTTGTAGAGATGGAGGTCGTTGATAGTTGTTGATAAGGCGTTGTTCTCTAAGCTAGCCATAAAGCAGTCGGCTAGAAGGGGTCCTAAGGGAGAACCCATTGCTACTCCATCTACTTGCCTGTATATTTCTTTGTTGAAACTAAAGTATACGTTGAAGGTGCATCGAAGTAACAGTTCTTTCAGGTAATGAATTGGTATATCGACATTGATGTTATTGGATTCAATGTAGTCACAAAGGAAACATACGGTTTCTGTCAGTGGAACGTTGGTGAAGAGAGACACGACATCCAGGGAGACCATTTTCTTTTCTGCCACATTGACATTCTTAATTGAATCAACAAAGTCGAATGTGTCGCAGAGGTTATGTCTTGACAGCTTCTCTTTCACCGGCCCGAGAATCTCCACCAGCCATTTCGCGATTGTATGATATGGGGAATCTATCATATCTAGTATTGGGCGGAGTGGGACGTCTTGTTTGTGTACCTTGGGTAAGCCGTACATACGTGGCGTTGTAGAACCAGATGGGCGCAGTTGTTCGTATAGCTTTGAACTGATAATGGATTCGTCCTTCATTTTCTTCAATATCTTTGTTAGCTGGAGCTCCGTCTGTTCAGTGGGATCTTTCTGTGGAGACTGTTTCTGAAACTTTTTATCATCGGATAGTATCATCGAGAGTTTGCTTAGGTAGTCTGATTTGTTCATCAGGACGATTCCGGAGCCTTTATCTGGTCGCGTGATGATCAAGTTTTCATTATCTTTCAGTTCTTTCAGCTCCTTTCGATGTTCTTTGGAAAGGACGTTACGGAGGCTGGGTTTTTTGTTGATATAATCGAGACAGCAATTTAAAACGGTTGATTTGAAAAGTTCTGCATTCTCATATGAGATTGGGACGAGATCTTTCGTCTGGTCGATTAAATTCTCAAATTGCACTTTCGTGTTGAGTTCATTCACTTTTGACGTTGCATCACAAAACTTAGGCCCAAGTGCTAAGATTTGCATTTGAATTGGAGATAGTTGAACATCAGAATAATTGTACACGTATTTTTCTGGACAAGTAGGAAAGACGGTTTCTTTTGTAACGGACTTTAGGCTTTGGTTTAGTTTCATTATAACATCATCTGTTCTTTTCTTTGTAACCGTATTGGAGTAGTTTTCGAATGCTGTTCTCTCGTCTTCAGATAACTCATGGAGAACGTGGGAGCTTTTTGAGATATTCTGCTCTAGCTCAGGTAGTCTTGATCGCACTGCATCGATGTGATTCAGAGTGTGTCGTTTCAGCGTACGTGAGTTAGGGGATATGTGATTTCGTCTGAGATGCTTCCAAAATACTTTGGGATATTCATGTTTCTCGAGACAATTCTTCAAGAAGAAAATCTTTGCGTTCGCCTCAGCAAGCTTGACGGACAAACGTAGAAACTTGTTCAGTTCCCTTACCGTCGAACGGTCCTTGCTCCTCTTTAAATCACGGAATATACACATTGGGTCATAGGAGTAAATAAGAAGACAGTTGCAGCGAAGAAAATTTTCTTTTCGACGAAGTCATCATCTAGGCTGTACATTCGTGTATTTATATCAAATGGATGGGAAAGTTCCAGAATAATATCCGGTCAAGGGTCAAATTAATAAAAATTAAAATTGGGAATTAGAATGCCATAATAAACAGGGGGATGGATAAAACAAACAAAGTAGCATTAAAATAACTAAGAAGACTGACATTGTGCAATTAGGGGTTAGAAATGTAGAAATAACAAAATAGACAGGATGTTTGGATAAAAACTAATGTGGTGAATAATTGTTTATGCAATCAGGGATTAAATATGTAGAAATAGTAAAATGACAAAATAAACACTAAGTTCGGGTATGAAAATATGGTAGTGTAAACAGGGATTAAGAAAAACTTGAAATAACATGAATAAACAGGAAGTTTAGATAAGAAAGGCGATGGGATGGTGATTACTAAAAATTACCTGTTTATGATGGCCATGGCAAGGACAGGGGTTGGACGTATTTCTTTTGTATACAAAGCGTGGGTTTGAGCTTTTGTATAGCTAGCGCCTCGGCTATGCCCAGATGTCTTGATTTTACTCCCTTTGATGGGTTTGATCGAATCTTGTAAATGATTTTGAAGGATTTTTCGAGTGGCGCTGAATGTCCTGAATTCACCAGGTGTTCTGTCACCGAACTATTTACCCGTTTTCGTTCTCCTTTTACTAGCCAGGCTGGATAGTGTTCACGAGCGCGTTTTTCAAGTCGGCACATGGTACGGCCAACGCACTCAGCCTAAAGTCCGTTACAAAAGAAACCGTCTTTCCTACTTGTTAAGAAAAATACGTGTACAATTATTCTGATGTTCAACTATCTCCAATTCAAATGCAAATCTTAGCACTTGGGCCTAAGTTTTGTGATGCAACGTCAAAAGTGAATGAACTCAACACGAAAGTGCAATTTGAGAATTTAATCGACCAGACGAAAGATCTCGTCCCAATCTCATATGAGAATGCAGAACTTTTCAAATCAACCGTTTTAAATTGCTGTCTCGATTATATCAACAAAAAACCCAGCCTCCGTAACGTCCTTTCCAAAGAACATCGAAAGGAGCTGAAAGAACTGAAAGATAATGAAAACTTGATCATCACGCGACCAGATAAAGGCTCCGGAATCGTCCTGATGAACAAATCAGACTACCTAAGCAAACTCTCGATGATACTATCCGATGATAAAAAGTTTCAGAAACAGTCTCCACAGAAAGATCCCACTGAACAGACGGAGCTCCAGCTAACAAAGATATTGAAGAAAATGAAGGACGAATCCATTATCAGTTCAAAGCTATACGAACAACTGCGCCCATCTGGTTCTACAACGCCACGTATGTACGGCTTACCCAAGGTACACAAACAAGACGTCCCACTCCGCCCAATACTAGATATGATAGATTCCCCATATCATACAATCGCGAAATGGCTGGTGGAGATTCTCGGGCCGGTGAAAGAGAAGCTGTCAAGACATAACCTCTGCGACACATTCGACTTTGTTGATTCAATTAAGAATGTCAATGTGGCAGAAAAGAAAATGGTCTCCCTGGATGTCGTGTCTCTCTTCACCAACGTTCCACTGACAGAAACCGTATGTTTCCTTTGTGACTACATTGAATCCAATAACATCAATGTCGATATACCAATTCATTACCTGAAAGAACTGTTACTTCGATGCACCTTCAACGTATACTTTAGTTTCAACAAAGAAATATACAGGCAAGTAGATGGAGTAGCAATGGGTTCTCCCTTAGGACCCCTTCTAGCCGACTGCTTTATGGCTAGCTTAGAGAACAACGCCTTATCAACAACTATCAACGACCTCCATCTCTACAAGAGATACATCGATGATACTTTCATTATTTGTGATGAGAACTGTGATTTAAAAAACCTACTTCAAATTTTCAATAATGCCCACCCAAACATCGACTTCACACTTGAGACTGAATCCGACGGAATGTTCCACTTCCTCGACGTCCATCTGACAAGAAACGCCGACAACTCCCTGAAAAGGTCCATATACAAAAAGCCTACATGGAATGGACAATTCATCAACTTTCAAAGCTTCGTGCCCCTGAGCAGAAAGAGGAACCTGATATACGCTCTTTCCTCGAGGATTCGGAAGATATGCAGCGAGGAAGTGGTTGAAGAAGAACTGCGTAATCTTCGAAAAACCCTGATGGAAAACGGTTTCCCGCCCAGGTTCATAGAAAAGAATCTCAAACCTAAGAAGACTTCTGAACAAGTCCAATCCGTCCCAAAGAAAATGCTTCTGCTTAATCTAGAATTCAAAGGTGAGATTGAAGCAGAAATCCTTCGCAGACGCCTCTCAAAATCGCTGAGGAAAACATACTTCGCCGCTAGCCTACGACTGACGTTTTCCTGCAAGAAACTGTTCAGCCAGAACGCGAAAGACAAGCTGTCGCATTGGGCCACCTCAACGTGCATATACCAGTTTACTTGCTCTTGTGGAGCTGAGTACGTTGGCCGTACCATGCGCCGACTTGAAAAACGCGCTCGTGAACACTATCCAGCCTGGCTAGTAAAAGGAGAACGAAAACGGGTAAATAGTTCGGTGACAGAACACCTGGTGAATTCAGGACATTCAGCGCCACTCGAAAAATCCTTCAAAATCATTTACAAGATTCGATCAAACCCATCAAAGGGAGTAAAATCAAGACATCTGGGCATAGCCGAGGCGCTAGCTATACAAAAGCTCAAACCCACGCTTTGTATACAAAAGAAATACGTCCAACCCCTGTCCTTGCCATGGCCATCATAAACAGGTAATTTTTAGTAATCACCATCCCATCGCCTTTCTTATCTAAACTTCCTGTTTATTCATGTTATTTCAAGTTTTTCTTAATCCCTGTTTACACTACCATATTTTCATACCCGAACTTAGTGTTTATTTTGTCATTTTACTATTTCTACATATTTAATCCCTGATTGCATAAACAATTATTCATCACATTAGTTTTTATCCAAACATCCTGTCTATTTTGTTATTTCTACATTTCTAACCCCTAATTGCACAATGTCAGTCTTCTTAGTTATTTTAATGCTACTTTGTTTGTTTTATCCATCCCCCTGTTTATTATGGCATTCTAATTCCCAATTTTAATTTTTATTAATTTGACCCTTGACCGGATATTATTCTGGAACTTTCCCATCCATTTGATATAAATACACGAATGTACAGCCTAGATGATGACTTCGTCGAAAAGAAAATTTTCTTCGCTGCAACTGTCTTCTTAATACTAAATCATGGTAATTTGCTCACAGAGAGGCGTATTATTTATTGGTAATCGATTTCAAAATATGTTTACAGAGTGCGGGGATATATATATATATATATATATTATTGCAAAAACCGTGACGACTCCAAGCAGATGGGATATTAATTTATTGGAGATAAGAACAAATAGTTCAGAAAACATACTTTTGTGATGACTTCATTTTCAAAAGCTGTACAATCGCATTTAATTCCATAAATTTACACGGGTACAATTATTATTTAATTCCGCCTAATTACGAAGGAGAATAAAATGTGACAATTATCTTCAACTTGATATAGATTACAAAAGGATTAGAAACAAAAATCAAACAGAAATAAAACGAATTACAGGTGTGAACAAAATGAACAGGGAAACAAATTGTGATTTTCAACATGAAATGTAAGTTAGGAGATGTGAATATAGATTACAAGAGGCCAAGAAACAAAAATGACTCAGGAAAATATTTATTCTAAACGAAATACAAGTGTGAGCAGGAGGCAGGTGGAAACAAAGTTAAAATAACGATCCTTTTAACTGAGAAAATGGGATGAAGTGAATGAAGACAAAGATTGAAAAATGCACACACGGTGAACAAAACAAGAAAAACGGAAGGCTCAGGGAACATACCGAACTAGTTCCATGGTAGTTGTAAAGGCTGGACCATGTTCTTTTGAAAACACTGCTCCGGCTTTCTGAGGCATACGGCGACCGCTTCTGCAGTAGAAAAATTCTGAAACACACTATCTTTGGTAGATTTTTGTTTACATTATAAATGACTCTGAATGATGAGTCAGTCGAGATACTGTGACAGGTATTGAAGAGATGTTCAGTTATGGTTTAACAACAGAAGACAAGGACTGGCAACAGATCGTTTTATTACGAAAATCAACACGTATTTATATATATTTTATGTACATTAATAAGGCTTATGCAAGCAGAAAAAGGCAGTCTTCTGATTGGTTGTTTCTCGGAAGTTAAGCAGACAAACACAGTCTTATGATTGGTTGTTTTAGATATTTCTCGGAAAGTAGAGCCATCTATCTGCGAATCATATTTGTCCACGCTTAAGTTTGCTGTGATTGGTTGTTGAAACAGCCTTGTTCATATTTTCTCACGGCCCATATTAGTGACCTAGACACTAACGTAGATTAGTGTCAACCAATCGGCTAGCAGCCTGCTCTCACCACAATGGCGCTTCAGATTGCATAAGTGCCCTTCTTTGCAGCCATGTTGGCTGATGTTCTCCAACATGTTTTGATAAGACATGCATAGAACGATCTCTGTATCAAGCTCTGCAAGATCAGGTGAAGTGATATATGCGCACTGAAGTGGTCATATGTGGAAGTCTGTCCTTCCCATTGCTCCAAAGTAGTGGACGACCAGTGAATATCACTTTAAGAGTTGCCGTCGGAAAGCCTTCCTCAGGGAACTGAGGAATCCCCTTTCTTCCCGTTAGGTATCTATCATGATAACAGTTTAACGTTGAGTTGCTCAACAAATTGTTTTGAAATCAGAAATCCGCTTCACTTCAGTGTACCATTAAGCGACAGAAGATTCTAATCCTTCAATAAATCTTGCAAACTGTTGTAAAAGTTGCTCTGATTTCATATGCCAAAAATATCATTTATAAAACAGTATGACAATGTACAACTTATAGTTTTTAAATCACGCTATTCTCTTCCAGAATTTACATAAAACTGAAGGAGTTACAAATGAAATTCTGTAATTCATCTATATATTTCGTCTGTTAATTACTTCGTCCTTGCAAATCGTGCATTAATGTGATATGACGAAATGCTTGTGGGTCCTTCGTGGATTGGTGAAATAATAATATGCGAATTGTATACGAATAAATATACGAATTTTGACTGAATTCGATTATGAGGAATAATCGCTGTTGATTGCTCTATCTTAAAAATATTCATTAAAAATATGATTACCATAAATGGCACTAAAAGGCGAGAGCTTGAAAATTTTGTTTGACGATTTTATAACTGAAAATTTTTCGTTTAATTACTAAACAAAGAGCCAGTAAGTTATATGACGAATAGTACAAAAGAATAAAATAACCACTAAGCCTAATTTTGTTATTCGTTTGGAAACAGTGAAGTGGAGTTACAGTTATAAACCTGACAACATTGACTGATTTAATTCTCATACGATAGCCCAATTTGTTTAAAATTTGTGTTTGACGTGTTGCATACTGTAGAGACTTTACGTAGTAATAAATCTGTGAATCCACTCACTTCAAGTTTTGCCAGATTAGCTTGATATTTAGTTATGGTTATCCTCGGACTGTGACTAGTAGATTTATTACATGAAAGATGTATGAAGCAAAATGTGAATATACACTTGTCTACCGTTTATACCTTTAATTTTATTACATACTCTTTCCGTGTCACCGTAATTTAGAAGTATAAGGTAGGTGAATGATAATATTAACAAATCGCTGATATGTGGAGAACAAGATTTGATGAATTTTGTGCCTAATACTTTTCAGAATGCAAGAATCAGCAGTACTATTTACATAAAGTTGCATTAAGATTACTTTACAAACCACCATACATGAAAACATGCCCATAAGCAGTGTTCAATCAAAGCATTTTATTCTGCAGAAACTGTAATTAGGTTGTTTCACGTCTTTTCAAAATGTGTTACCATGAAAATCCACTCTATGTAGTCTGTGCGCAGGAAAATGATTTTTGTATAGCTGATAAAACGTCCTCAGCACTAGAGCAGTCAAAAAACGTTATGAAGGCAAGAAGAATATTGATTTACTTTAAATTTGTGATTCTATTAGACAACAGTAACATCATCAGAAACTTAATATTACCTAGATGATGCCATCTGGCGGATTCAATGTCATTGTAGGTTTCTAAGTACAGAACAAGCAGTTGGATTCTAGTAAAATATTTGATAAACGGTGGGATTAAAATTATCCCCAGGAATCACACATCGTACAACGCATTAACAATGTACTCTCAACCACAAAGAGAAGCATAAATTTTAGGGATTAAGTAAGGAGAAGACAATAGCAACGAACAAATTGACACATGCAAATGTGAGGACACCGGTATACAGTCTAGAAGAAAAATGATTTATAGTATGTAGTTAACTGAAACTTCCTGATAAGTATCATTATTGTGACTAAAGCGTCCTGAAAAGATTTTCTAATCAGTCTATATGCTATAAAATGGATTACTAGCTCTTCAGATGAGGCACCAATTACCAGTAAACTCATCCAGTATCGACATCTAGCAGTATGCTGAAGGGAGTCTCAGACTTTCAAAAACCATTGTGTTGTCCATGTATAGTATAATTAACTCTGGTTTCATTTTTAGATATACTTAGGAGATTAACATGTTCCATTCCTTCTAAATCAGACTATGCGCGTAAGTTATTAATCAGCACTAGCTGCGCTGGAAATATCATTTTGATCAGAATTATGTTATGCGGTACATTCAAACTCGTCATTCTCCTTTCAGGTTCTCCTCCAAAAACAGGAGCGTGATGTCATTTGACTTTCTCATCAGTGTCTGCTCAATCGATCTCTTTTTTCTTCTGCATATCTGTTGAGTAACAGATTCTGCATCTGTTTTTTTCATGGTTTATTATTGATAGTTCTACCTCCCTGGCCACCTGATCTTCAGTGCTAAGCCAGCGATAATAGCCACTGATAAAGGCCTGCAATCGGTTGGAAATGGTTTTCGTGATGCTTCAAGTTTCTAACTGATATAAAAGAAGTAATTTAGCATTTGCGGTTAGAACCTGAATCTTCTTTTTCATAATGAGTACAGAGGATTTCAACACTGATTCAATGTAATGAAGGTCGGTATTTGATATGAAAATTAATGTACTTGGTAGTTTGCACTAATACATTTCCTACCTATTCAGTTATCCAGACTAATTTTTGGATAAGTATTAGCGATAACAGCCAACTAGTACGATACCACCGAAACGGCGATGCAAAAATACAGGAAGAGAGGAGAGCCTGTTTACGTAGAGACCATTTACTGTCTCGTACTAGTAAATAAAATAATTGACAGAGCTTATATTTATATATATATATATATATATATATATTGATTTGACACTAGTAACTAGTGTGATGTGTCTCGTCCTCTCTTTGGTGCAGACTGAATTCTATCAGTCTATATATATTACCTTTTAAATGGCCTTGAGAGACACTAATTGGAGTGATAAATAAAAAACAGCACATAACAAATAGAATTCCATGATCAAGGTTCGGATGAGACCTTGTTGCCTGATAGAATGCTTTGACGTTTCTTTTACTTACGACCAGCCTGTTCTGCTTCACTTGCCAGTGTGCCGTAGAATTAACTTTTCTCTTTGCTAAGATAACGCTTCACTACTCAATTCAATGCTGTGTATATTGGCCTGAGCTTATCCTTCTGTTGTCTAGCTTTGCATCGATCCATCGCCTGTTTTACTATACTTCTCCCTTCTTTTAGCTGCTAGTTGTCTGTTGGGAGCTATTCTTTTTGTCTTTTCTTTGTTCTTTACGGAAGGGTTGTACATGTTACCCTGGATATCAAACTCACATATTTGCAATGGTTTTCGATATAGGTCCACTTGGTGATTCCACGTAATGTCTCTGACTTTGCTTCGATATCTGCAGTGAAGGTGTATTTTGTAGTCTCCTCTTTTAGTTCCTTTATGTTGGACTTTAATATATTTAATTCATAAAAGGACGTGAAGGAATTTTAGGAGGCAGGGTGAAACTAATGGCCGGTTTCGAATACTAGAAATAGTTTTATCTTTATTTAAACAAATAACATTAGGTTTAAAATAAAATGTGTCACGTTTTATATGGTTAGGAGTGCGACATTAGAAGATGGAAACCGTTTACCTTATCTTCCTTTAGATGTAAGGTGGAGAGATATTCTTCGTGATAAAAATTCTTTATCCTACTACCATGTGAACGTCTTAACAATAAATCTAAACACTGTACGAGCCTCCAGGGAATAGGTGCAGAGATGTTTCTTGGTCGGTGGTGAATTTTAATTAACACAATTAACCGTTTTCAACCTAGTCGACAGTGAGTTCACTTTCGTTTTATCTTGTGCTTATGTCTGTTTCGGACTGTGAAAGTTAAGAGTCACTGCATCTGCAGTTATGCTCAAACCGATTTGATAATTTTTAGCTCAAAAAAATTTGCAATAACATTTACTATAACGTAATTTTTAGGAGATACTTTCATTAGTTTGACCTTGAAGAATGTTTCGTGCACTATATTTGGAATAATGTATTACCCAGCAGGCAATGTGCAACTGTATTCTTTGATGAAATTAATTTGTTGCATCCACAAAAAGTATCTGCCAAAATTACATCCTGGCTTAACCAATAATAGAAAAAGAAAAAACCAAAGGGGTTCCGTTACACTCCATCAAGTTCCAACAGTATTGGCCTTCATCAAATGAAGAGAAAGGCACCAAATTATTTTTAAATATGCGGTGTTTAGTACCATTTCAACTTCATCTTCAGTGTAAGATGGAAACAAATCAAAAGTAAAAATAATTTATTGTGATTAATCAAATAAGCAAAATAAGTAGACATATACGGTCACAAGTACATTTAGGAACAAAGATTTAAGGGACAAACCTTCCTGTCTCCATTTCGCGATATTATTGTTGTTTTAAACCTCTGTGTTCTGGCCGGAACATTAGACTTTAGGCTTTGAGATTAAAAGTTTCATGAGTGATGGGTGGAGTTGGTGGACTCGCGCTCATCCCTCCCTATTAACCAAGTTTACCACCGGTTTGGGTACCTGTAGGAGAAACTCGATCAAACATTGAACCCAAGGATACACACAGGGTTGATGGGCATTCTATCGCAGAACCGATTAGACATTTTGCATGAGTTGGCTAAACTCATTATTCACTGTGACGTATATCCCAACATGCCAGCTTTTCTCACAGAGTGATTGGGAATTGATGCTAAACCGAAACACGGAATGTGTTTGTGTCTCATAATGAGCTCTAAGGGTAGCCCCTCCAGGTTGTAGTGTTAAGAAGTGTGATTAGACACGTTTTAGTTAAACTTGTTTAAGCTTCTTTAACTGCCTCACAACATATTTGATGTACAGATGTAAAACGCCTTTAAAATGTTACCCTAAGATTTTTTCAAGTGATAATAATTTTTTGAAATCTCTTTAAGGTTGTAGTGAGTGAACAGTGTTGTTCTGGTTAACTTATTAATTTATGAATATTTAGTATGTGTCCTAGATGACTTAAAATACTTCTCAAAACACATGAACGAACTGAATTTATTCAATTCACTTCGGACATTCCCGTTGTTATACTGGACTAAAGTGTTTGGACGTAGCACAAGTGGTAGCTCAAGTGATCTAGTCAATAATGCATCGCAATCAAAACTATCGACACAAAGTTCAAACCTCAGTATGAACACCATACATCTGACAGATACCAAATGGGACGAAATGCACATTTCAGATTCCACCAACTCAATCCGAATTAAACTTATGCTTAATACATTAATTGTCAATGACATTGTGACATTCAAACAGTTACTAATATCCTTTCTGTGAATAGAGTGAAATGCATTGGAGAAGAACTTCCATTAATTTTTGTTTCACAAATATTTTCACGTATTCAGATGTTGAAATGCTCAACTAAAACAAATGAGCAAATTAGTAAAAATGTGGGAAATTCAGTATTTACTTGTACACTGTTGAATCAACTGAAGTTTATTAACCGCATTAGCTTTGGGTGCGTCAGTGGCACAGCGGTGGAATGCTCGCCAACTATGTAGGTGGTTCAAGATGAATCTCCGGCTAACGCACTCTCAAACCTCACTCAGCCAGTAATAGGACTAGTAAAGAGGGAAGGTCGGGCATGAAGCTAGCTACCTCATTCCCTAAAAATAAATACCTGTGCTATCGAAGCTTCAAAACTCTATCTTGAAACCCTATTTTCCAATGGGAACGTAAAGGAATAAAAAATTAGCCGTAGTATATTTCTGGAAGGGGAAAACGGGTTTTATAAGATCGTGAATTTTCAGGCAGTGGATCGAATAATTTGATCTCCGAGTCAGATTGAATTCTTATGAATTAGTTAAAATAATACTGACGCGTTTAAGAAAACAAGGGTTTTTCTTAAACACTCTGCAATTATCTTAAATTATTTATAGCAGGTTAAACAGTCGCGATATACTACCAAAATATTAATTTGGTGCGTAATGCAATGAGGTTGTCTTACTAACGCTTTGAAAAATCTTTTAGACAGCACTGATTTATTGGTATAGGGGATAGTCATGCGTTTGTTGAGAACTAATGTACTCTGACGATTGACTTTAATATCATGACTACAAAATCGCTTGATACGTAAAATTCTAGGAAATGTTCAAGAATATTTCTAATAGTAATCTCAATGCACTATTTTTAAAGTATGATGGTAACGCCGGGAAATTTTTAATAAAGTAATAATATATGCCATTATGCCATAAGAAATACTGAAATTCAGTTAAAAGCTGCTCAGTGAAGTTTAGTGAACATGAGTATTTTCAAAGAATTCAACTATTTCAAAAAAAAACGGGATATAGATATAAAGAAGGTCAAACGTGCAGCATGATATGAAAAGAGTTATAAACTAAAGATTTAAATGATGCTCTTCCTGCTGTTCTCAAGTTAACTCAAGCTAATTTATAACAAAATACTCTCATAATTCTCAATCGTTCTTTTTTAAAAATAGAGATACATTGCAAAAGTAAGCAATATATTCAATTTATCATCACCTTAAGTCGGTGATCTATTTATTTAAATTTCATGTCCTGATGAACGAAACCTACTCACTTTCACATTTCAGATCACTTGACATCACTTGAATCTATTAGAAGAAAATCAGATTAACCAAAAATTATTTACACTAGTTTATGAAATGTTCCGTTGAAAGGATACAAAGTGGACATATTACAGTGACCTGCTACAGCTTTTTTAAGTACAGCACTGAATTTATTTTATTCTACTCATGAATTTACGTTTAACTATATCTTGAGAAAGAAGGACAGTTGACGTGTTTTCTCATAGTTTTATGGACTTTGATGAATGTTTCACTTTTCTAAAAGCTAGGTTTAATTCGATGGATCTCATAGGTTTAAGGATTTGATAAAAATTTCGAAATTCAAAGGCTGATGGCTAGAGTGTTAAGGGATAATGAAAGCAATGCGATAACTTATCAACCGGTTTCCAATGTGTTAATACTATTTACTATTAATTCTTTGGGTTCTGAGTGGAAGATAGGGTTTTCATCAAAACATCTCCACTTTTTTTCTATTCGCTACTGTCCTCTTCATTTAGGTCCACGACTACCAATAATCTCTCACCTCCTCCTCTCACGACCACTTCAATGTCATCCTGGTTGAAACGACCTACTCGTTGCTTCCCACTGGGACTCCACTCGAGGTATTGCTTGGAGCGCATTTTCATTTGATGGCCTCCTCAACGTATACCCTGTCCATCTCCATTTTCTCCTGCATATTTGTTGAGAAGTTTGCTCGTGGTTGGTTTGTTGCCAGAGTTTGCTAATTGCTAATTCTTCCTATCCGGCTATTTGATCTTCAGTATAGATCCAGCGAGGTGAAAAGCACTTGATGGAAGTCTGTAACCTGTTGGAAATCCTCTGCGTAATACCCTCCCTAAGTGTCTCATCCGAATAGAGGAACAGACTGACTGAATTCACAATTGTGTTGAAAATCTGAATCCTGTTGTTTTTGCGGAGTGCACAACATTTCTAAACTGGTTTCAGCTTGATGAAGGCGTGTCTTGCCTTTCCGATTCTGGCTGATTATGACATCTGCAGCCGTTCATCCTCTAGTTGAAATGATGCTTCCTAGAAAAGTGAAGAAAGGAGTCTCTGTTGAGTCTCTCCTGTTTATGCTGATTGGTGCTGATTGTTTTTACTACTGCCGGTTGGTTATCTTCATCATTTCCGTCTTCCCTATATCCATCTGCAGTCCTGTCTTCGCTACCACTCTCTTCAGCCAGTTAGTTGCTTTTCGTATGCAAGTCTTGGAGTTTGTGTGACGTTTGACATGTATCATCTACGAAATCTGGTTCTTCCGGAGTCTCCTTATCAGGGGTCCAGCGTATTCTTGTCTCCTCAACCCCAACAGTCTGAATCTTAATCCAGTCCACCACAATTAAGAATATCAGGAGGCAATCAGCCTTGTCTTACTCCTGTATTCACTTCGAATGCCTCACTCAGTTTCTTGCTAGGCATCACCTGACACGTGGCATTGCCATATAGTTAGCTGTTGAATGAGAATGATAAAGACATGGACACTGAACTCCTAGTGTTTAAGTAGTTTCCAAATTACTTCTCGGACAACGCTGTCGAATGCCTTTTTTAAGCGAATGAATTTGAGTCAGAGGCTTGACCAATATTCAGCGGTTTTTCCGATGATGATACGTGGAGTTGTTGTTTGGGTCACATAAAATGTATTTTTCTTGAATCCAGATCATATTGAGCGGAGTTCTACATCCAGTCCATCTTCGATTCTCTTCAGGATGACGTGACTTAGTACTTTACTTGTCGTGAACAAGAACATTATTTCACTCCAGTTCTTGCAGAGGCAAGCGTAAGTAGCCCTTTTTTAGCAGCTTGACAAGGTCAGTAGGCACCCTTTCTTCCTTCCAAACATTGTGCAATAATGCCGTGAGAACATCTGCCACAGTCTCTGGGTCCATTTTCAGTGTTTCTGGAAGGCGGAATTTCATCTGGTCCTACTGCCTTCCTGGACCTCATTAGCTCGGTTACATTCAGGATTTCTGCTTTCGTTGGAGTATTGGTGTCCACTGGTTGGCAGTTTTGTACTTGTTGTTGTTAGCATTTCTGAAAGAGTTGATGATGACGATCGATTCCAGAGCCCTTCAAAGTGATCAGCCCAGTGTTTTATTTCTGAATACATTACTGACCATTATCGCATCGACATCCACCAATCTCACCTACAACAACCAGTTTCCACATCCTCATTTTAAATATTCTGTACAAGAGGCTAGTATCGTATTATTCATGTTCGCGTCCCAATACGTGGCATAAATAAATCAATATATATATATATATATATATATATATATATATATATATATATATATATATATAAATTTAGATAAACGTAAGTCCCCTTTCATTCTGATAAAACATTTTACTTATCTACGGTGATAATACTGCTCAGTCACGTATTAAAATAATACTGTAATTATTCTTCAATTACAAAAGGATATGCATCATTATATTACTCTGACCGATTTGCCTGTGAAGCATAGTAGGTATTCATTGTTTTTGAATTCACCAGACATCTAATCGGCTCACGATAGAGGGTGAATATTTGGACTGTAATGTGAGTGATAAACACTGGGTGAAAATTGTAGTACTGTATGCTTACTATGGAACGGAATGTGAACGCTTTCAATATGAACAAACAACCGTTGCACATGTAAATAAATCTTGGGCAATTGTTAATACCTATGCAATCGTGACTGAAAGTTAACCGGTGAGCCTGATCCTAAACAGTGGTGCCAGAAACGACACCAATTTGGTGTGCTATTTCTTAATCCCAATTTCTTTTACACTTTCAACTGAAAGTGAATACAGCTACATAATCGTTGTAAAAGAGGAATGTACTAACGGCTGTTTTGTCTTAGATCGACATTCTTCAGAACTAAGCTCCCACAACTCCACAGGCTATCAGAGGTCAGGATTTTCAAATTGCAGGCTACCTAAGTTTCCCCTGGGATCTCGTGAACAGTGGGGTTCATTAAGCTGGGTGTGGGGATATTTACATATCAAAGATATTGGCTTCATGTACCACGAATTCGTTGAAGTTAGTTACTGAGCCACTGAATAAGTTACTCTCATGGTTAGCTTGAAATGTATCCCTGAAGTAAATTTATAGAAGTGTGTACTACATAGTATATGATACTATATAAGTTAATGAACATATAATGAAACCACGATTTTATTTCATATGTGGAACAAGGGATTATCGTGAAAAAAATATACACATATTTCCTTTTATTTGACCAGTTTGTCGTATTCGCTTCTTTTCAAAGTAAATTATGAATTTATCATCAAGTAAAAGTGGAAGATGAAAAAAGGCTGAATTTTCGTGTAGAATTTATTAGATTTCACTTTTCTTCCTCAGTTACCAATTTAAAACTTTCAGAGAATAAAATTCAGTCTCTGTCTTAAGTTTAACATATTATTCATGTCCATTGTTCTGCCGACAACATATCACAGAAAAACGTAATTATGTGTAAACAGCGAATACTGTTTTCCTCCCAACCTCTGATAAAATAAACTCAAAGGTTAGACTATATTTCTGTAAATTAAGAGGGAACTGAAGCACCTCATTCCCTGAGTTTTTTTGCCTAGTAATTCGTATGAATTCTATCGACAATATTTTTTGATATATTTTCATGCTTTTTCATGATCACTGCCATCTTCGAAATTGTGCATTCTAGTTGTACTCAGATAACATAACCATTTGCATCTATCACACTGGTACATGAACCACACAGTATGAAATCTATCACAGTAGTTATAGGAATGATTCTGAGCACAGTTTATTTGGAATAAAACTGTATGAGGAGTTAAATTTTCTTCTCAAAACATTTCAGCATAAGTTTGTGCTTACCCATTGAACACAAGACTGGATGGTCTATCCCGGCAAACATTTAGACACTACTAGCTGCTTTGTAGCAATAATTCTGTCACTTCCCAGCCAAAAGAAGACATGTACTATTCTTTAGTCACTTTTAGATGACTTAGAAATTCTACTGAATAAAGTTGTCATTGTATAACACGAAGATGTGCATATTTCGGTTGTTCTGAACTGATAGACCGTGACACAAAGTATGCAAACAGTTACGTGTTCATTCACTCGTCATCGAAGAGATTTTTGGAGGAGAGTAGATATTTTAATTTCAGTGTTAGACACAATCTGTGATAAAAATAACACCACGACTGCATTTATGCAGTGTGAATAAGGAATATATTATTTGCCTATGTGTGGTATATTTTGAAGCAATCAACTCATGTACACTATGGATAAAATAATGTCTTTGTTACTAAACGATGACGGACAAGCATGATTCTATATAGTAGTGTAGCAAATGACGTTTAGTTGTTATGGTATCGTTTTAAACCTTATTTCTCTTAAATATTAACATGCGACATCAACTGCGCACGTGGTCCGAGATGCGGTCCACAGCTGACGCACTCAATCATCTTTAGCAGCCAGCAAACCTGTCAAAGAAGGAAGATTGAGCATGAGAGTGGCCACGCCACTACGTTTAAACAAGACCTATTCTGCTAAAACTTTGCGCTCAAAGCTTGAAGCCTTATATTCTGCATGGAAACCGAAGGAATAAAAAGCATTTGTCAAGATGAAGTCTTCCTGAATAAACATCACAAGATAAATCATGAAAATGTGATTCACATTTTGTTTTTTTACTCATATGCAAGTGTTTTGCTTACAGACTAAAGTATCAAACTCATAAAGTTTCCAGAATTTCAAAAAGAGGTTAAAAGTTATGTACTGAGAATCATCATTTTAAAAATTTTCATTGAAAAACAGCTGATAAAGTTCAACAATGGTAAGTTGTTTTCACTGAATAGGAAGAATTGATGATGGAATGCACTGCATTTATGTATTTGAGGAGTAACTGACGCAAACACTGTGTGCACTCACACTCCCCTCATCAACTTGAATCGTTGCTGAAATTACAGTTTCAGCCTGCAAACTAAATAATTTTGTAAATTGATCTACAGTTGAATATGTTTTGAACTCGCTAATAGTGATGGCAGTTATTTTGAGCAAAGAAAAGTATAATAAAAACGTAATATTTTGACTCAGAACGTGAAATCATATTAGTATAACAAAATGTTCAGCGGCGACTTCTCCTACAAACTAAATAAGTAGAGTTACATTAAACGACGAAGTTCGTTTTAAATATTTTTGGTGCAAATAGAATACTTATAAAATCCTATAGATATCTCATAGTTTTCAGACTTATGAAACTTACTTGCCGTGAATGTTTGACAAACAAACAGTCAGTGCTTTTGAGAAAAACAATGTGTTTTCTTATGGATACAGCAATCGAAAATGTGATGCTGAATACATATATATGTACATGTGTATATATTGTGCAGCCCCTTACACAAAAGCCGATAAAACAAACTCAACTTAAGCTGCTAAACTTCTGCAACAAAGAGCTAAAGTTTTGTGAATATTTGATCCAAATTAAGGAATATCGCTTAAAAAGAAATTAATTCAGATTAACGAAAACAGTTAAAGGAAAAACCATGGCCAGCATGATAGGGATAACCAGTTTAGTATGATCTTGCACACGAATTTAAGCTGTGATTCCAATTTCAGACGTGCAGTTGAAAAACTGTTGAAAGTTGAATTACTGTATATGTGCAGTTTATTATACCGAGCTTAATATCTGAACAGTAACCAAAAGCACTTACCTATATAGAACCGAAGGTGAATGCCTTCATATTGTACGAAATAATACTGGGGAACTAGATTGCAACTTTCACCTCGGTTGCTTATAGATAACTGGAATGCTCTAAATAGGAAAATGTAATCAAACTGGTTGAATTTTAAATCTGTGACAAGAAGCGGAGCATATATATGTATAGATTGCAACAGGGGTTAATAATTCTCCTTTATCTATCTCCATGACATATTTATTCATGTCGTAATGAATCACGTGGTGATTAATTCCTCAGGACCAGTCGATAGTAAACTTCGCCGGACAGAAAACGCCAATGAATATTATAAATACATCTATTTAATCCATATAGTCTACTAATATAATTACAGAGACAAATCTGATAACTAGTGCAGCAGTTAGGGGTTTTCTCTCGTTTATAATAAATCATTGCTTTATAGTTTAATCCAATACAAAGGTAGTTCGAAAGAAATAACCGTTCATGATTTCAACCTCCCTAGGGTGGCTAAAGTGCTTATTCGGATTCAGAACACTTTCAACACCAAGATTCCTTTAATAAAATTATCTGTCTTCAGTACATGCTAAGTGTGTTAAAACGTTTCGTGCTTTTCAAGCATAAGAGTCCTCAAGGTAAGCAATTTTTCAAACCATGTAGTGCCAGTACCCGTTGTCTGATTATCAAGGGAATTATATCCAGACTTTTTTCTATTTTAAGGTCTATGGGCAGATGCCTTGATTTTAGGATTTTCAGGTTTCATTCACGTAATCATATTCGAATATTCAAATATACACCAAAGTTTCAAATGTGCCAACATCATAAATTGCATAAGTTATGTATTCTACTAACTTAAGGTGGACATTTGTCTTATTATTCTGAAGACGAAATGCCTGTTAAAACATAGGTCACTTGTAACACTAAAGGTGACACCATTTCATAATCAGTAGTAATTCAGCCAATAGACGAAGGAGTAGTGACAATATCTCCCTTTTTAAAAGCCTTAACATGAATGGATTTAAAAAATTGTACAAACACAAGATATTTTGCGTGCAAACCGCCTAATTTACACGATTAAGCTATTGAATCAAAAGCTTTGATCTCATTTTTTAACTGAGAATCTGATCATCAATTTGTAATGACAGATATCCACATGTATTTTGTGCGCTTTATACTCGTTTTCGCTTCTATCGACAAATGCACCTGACTCCAATGAAACAGATGAACAGACATACGCAGACCCAATTGGTCAGGGGAGAGACCAGTTGAAGATTGAACACTATTATTCTCGGCCTTACTGCAAAGTAGGTTATCCGAGCAGATGAAGTTCTTCTCTCAGTTTAAGTCTATTTTAAAGCCAAGATTGTTTTTATTTCAATACAAATAATACTTCATTTTTCTGAACTTTTGTCAAGATATTAATACCTTGCTTATTTTTTTAAGGTTTGGGATTGGTAAAGGCATCCGGTATTCAGAAGGTGTTCCTGTTCACTAATAATGTCTTCTTTTAACTGTTTTAAAATATTTTCGTATGGCAAAATGATAATATTTTTGTTATTTTCCTTTCTGTCTGTTAATATGAATTTAAATAAATGTTTACCTTTAAGTGGATGGTTTTGTTTTCCGAAATTCTGCCCTTTCTAGGATAAACAAAGCGGCTGTTTCACAACAGTCGATATTGTTTAATTAAGACTTCATGAATTAATAAGCAAACATAATAACAGGGAGAATATCATGAATTCTGAGTTTCACATTAAAAATGGTGAAAGAATATATCAAGTGATGAACTATTCACATTTCATACATATGAATAATGAAACAATAATTTAAATTACTATAGACCGACATGGAAATCAGAATTATGAAAGTCACAAGAAGTTCGAGCATAAAACTTTTTCATTAATAAAATCTAGATGACTGACAATTTGCTAAGAAATTACTGGAAACCTGAACGCAAATAACTGCTCCATATTTCTTGTGAATAACGGTACCAGAAAAATTTGCATTAGCTAAAATTTCACCATTAAACCAACTTGATTTTAACGCAAGAAGTATTAAAGGATGGACGCTAAGTCGAATATTTATTGATCAACCAAGCCAATATAGCCAGTTAAATGCACAGCAGCTTACAATGTGATCTACAGTTGGCTAATATTAATACTTTGAAAGGTCTATGATTGTGTTCCTCCAAAGTACTGTCAACGAGTGAATGTCTAAGCCATGAAATAGATTGTAACCTCAAACGAAGACGAAACTGGTTCAAACAAACAAGTTCATTGAACTTCCACCCAATATTCACCATCACTGACTACCCTCATTGTGGAATTCACTTCAGTTACTTTGGAAAAACAATCAAAAACGATGAAAGGTGATTAGAGTTTAAAAAAAGGTTAACTGGTTAATGAATAGTTACACAGAAACAGTGCAGCCGGAAAGCAACAGAAATTCTAAAAACCCACGTAGATAATCCAACCTATTTAAATAATTTCTGATTATTGAAACAGAGTAGGTACAGTCCTTAATAGAAATGCGATGTTGGTGTAGCAATTCCCTTCACTTCATATGATCTGTGATCAATATATTCTGTAATTTGCTTGTCACATCTATTTTAATTATTAACCAGGAGTTGCCATGCGACAACTAACATCACACCATCATCCCTGTTCAAAATTCTGGGATTCAGCCATATATGGAAGGCTTCTGCAATCAGTCTTTCTTCATGCAATCCAAAACCTTTCTGTAAAACCTTGGTCGTATCAAAATCGATCTTGTGTTCTGTTTCTATTGAGTACAGCGCAATCACCGATCTGTTTTATAGCTTCCTAAAGTCTTCACTAGCTAAAGGTTTGCTTCCCATAATATATTTTAAAATGTTAAGAGACAGTAATCATCATATTGCTGTTAAGTGTCATCCAAAACACTTAATACAACTACATTTATATTATTAACATTTATGTCACACTTGTTTGTTGTCTCTCAGATAAATTCGTGTGTCTTGGTGAATTCATTGTTATTGCCACTACGTCCCATGATAAGTCCTTATAAGGAATGACTGAAGAGTTTGATTCTTCTGACACCCTTTTCATTGTGGCTTGTGAATGCTGTTAACTTTGCAACTGAACTCAATCTAGTGGTCTCAAATATTATCAAAATGTGCATTAGGCCGGAATACTGGCTTCACCAACGAATTATGAACATCGTTTTACGCAAGTTATGCTATTATTATTACGCAGGTTAGACAAAGTGGCTTTCTCACACCTTTTCAGAGAAACTCAACGTAAATTCTACTCTCAGGTCAACATGCAGTAAGTAACACTTTGAAAGAACAAACCTAGGATATATATCATGATGGAGTACTTGATGGTACCATCGCGAATATTAGATGACATGTCTAATTCTGTGTCAATATATGTCGCAAAAGATAGAAACTCTTTATGAATTTGACTCTTCGTTTTCTCATCAGCTGGAAAAGGTTTGCCTATGAGAGGAAAACCTATATAAGATGAAAGATATTCCCAGTCTGAAAAGACTAAATGGGATCTTATCTTAACCTCAAATATGTAGAAACTATAAAAGGGAAGTACTTGGTGAAGGCAAATAAGTGATGCTAATATATGTATAACGTTTGGGCAAATAACTTCGAGTTCGTGTGATAATAATTGATACGATTATAAACAACGACATTCAGAAAAAAATTCAGTTTCACTGTGAGATATATCTAATAAACAATCTAACATGGAATAAGTGATCATCTTCTCCCACTTGATGCTTGTTTCGCTAACAAACCCTTCGCATGTCATCCACTGATGGTGCAGATGAAAATTATAATCAAATCCTCGGTTTTAATAAAATTAATGTCCATAGTAATACGCCCGTTTGAGAAATATGGGTGGCGTTATTGGAGAACGGAGTTTATTTAAAAAACAGTAGTTAAGTCAAGAACAGATAAGTAAGTAAAAATATCTATTTTCGTAGCTTCGGCTCAAAGCTCCACAGTTAGTTAGTTAGCTACGTTATCAGTTGACAACAGTGGTAAGAGGTTACTGTAAGTTATTTACAGGACAAATCAAAGTATATTAGTTACAACAATATTGGAAAACATTGCGACTAATTTTCCATAATCCAGAAAGTTGACGATTGATTACATCTTAGATATCATCTTAGAATTCAGGAATTGTTTTCACAACAGAACTACTCCAAATTTTTTGAGGTTATTAAGTATTAATTAATGGTGATTTAATCCATCTGTGAGTTGTCGATTTGTTTTTCAAATTCTTTTTGTTGTACTAAATCATTTACTGCGGTTTGAGAGGAAGTATTTTCCCCCCTGAAACAACTTGATGAGCCGCAAAATGTTCAGTCATTTACTTATCTAGCATCATATCAGTATATATATATATATTGCAATTGAACTAAATTAACAAAGAAACTATGTAATTGGCACAATCATTGTGTTTCCACTCTCCGATGCCTGCAACAGACTGTGTATCCTAAAACCGTAGCTGTCCAGTCAACTGACAACTCCAATAGGTCGAATAAAGCAGCTCAAATTTCAGAAAGAAGGCAAAGTAATAAGTGTGAAAGGGTGCTTCAACTTAACTCTAATCCTAAACACCATAACTTTAAAAATGCGTGTAATCACAAAATTCTAGATACTAACAGTTTGAACAGACATGAAGGTATGATGTTAACTGACGTATAGGAAATCTTGATTAATAAATAAGAATGGATATGTATCACTAACTAATAATACTTGTTCAAAGTTCCCGACTGTCTATATCTACTTATGGAGACGTTAAGACATTGTTTTACAATTGTTTATCCGCATACATACACACTGTGTTTAAGGTGTTTAACAAGGGTAGATCAATATTTGTAAGTCTGAAATCAAAGTTTGATCACAACCCATGCAATTTTGTTTATTATACTTGTTAATACTTGTTTTATGACTCATGATTGGACAACGTTTTTCAAAACAAGAGTTGTTCCTTTTATATATAAACCTCTGTTATGTTAATTTCGATTAATTTCCCTGAAGAAGTTCGGACCAGATTGCCGAACGAAAGGTTGAAATTAATAATTTCAGTATCGCTGAGGTTTTACAAATATAATTTTTCACAAATAAAGCTAGTACTTGTAAAATATCTACATTATATCTTGTGACCAGGTGGATGATGAATACTTAAAAGACAGTTCTCAAACAAACCATGGATATGATCGTCTTCCTCTTTCAAAGGTATACGATGAAACTACCATGAAATGCTATTCTGGTTTCACTTCAAAAAGGGCATGCATCGAATGTAATATAGTGTGTCCTAATGAGTGGGAAATGCTTGTCTTTGATGTATATTAATTTTCAAATTTAATAAATGAATATTTTCTGCGTTCACACTTCATATCAGCGATATTTTTGAGAAAGATATTTGTGGACAGGATAGCCACACAAGAAGAACACATGACTCTACTCACTTCACCCAAAAGTCATAGAAACGTTTCTGTATGTCCCTTATAAATCTACAAAAGACTTTTCACTTATTTGACACTTTAGTCAATCTTATCAGTAATCTGTGTTGAGGTTATTAAAATTATCTTGCTTAAGTTATCAAGGTGGAGTAAACGAATTAAACCTATGCGCTATTGGCTCTGAGTTTGTTAATAGTAGTCTAAGGAAATTCAAATAATATTTGAAATTCTCAACTTTACAGTTATAGTTCAAAATAAATACACTCAGCTTGGTTAGAAATAGTCTGTACATTTCCTAACATTCCACAAATTATATTTTTGTGTGATAGAATTAAGATAAATTGTCTGAGGGCATTAGAATTTCTTAATGGTAAAAACATGAATTCGGTCACTGCGTCAGTGAATTCCTAAATGCTTTTGAAAATGATGGCTAAATAGTATCTTTCTTTATCTGAGAAGCCGTAATAACTCACAGAGTGTGCAATCATTGCTTTATGCATCAAATTAATACTTTGACTTCATGTAGACTTATCAAGCCAGTGTGTTGCAGTTACAGAAACTGTTGTTCTCTTCGAGGCATATACCATATCTGATGCAGTTAATAAATTTCAGTTGATTCAGCTGCATACCAGTAGATGTTATTACTTCTACATTTTCACTTATTTATTATATCATTCCTTTTTTTGGGCATTCCAACATCTGAATACGTGAGGCGACTTGTGAACATGGAAATGAATATGCGTTGTTTGTCAGTGAGAAAGCGTATATTAAAAACTGTCTAAAATTCACTATATCGTTTATGCTTCTTATAAAAGACACAAGCCTAGTTCATGTAAATGGACTATGACGCATTTGAAAACTTCTAGGACACAAATAAAATATTCAGAACGTAATGAGTTATTTAAGTGTTGGTTTGTAGGGATTTGGTTGGTTTCAGGATTTCATAATGAGCTGATATTAGTTAGAGAACCATTGGAAAACCTGTGAGTACTGGACAGCTGTTTCGCCCTAGTTTGGGACTCTTCATCAGTACGCACCCACCGGGATTCGATTTACTGTTCGTTCAAAATGCAGACGGGAAGATTTTTTACCTCATTTCTTTCTATTACAAATTGACTGTAATCACATTTTATGTTAGGATATTATCCTCCTTTGTCTAATTTGTTTTGCCATTTTGAATCGCCATTTGTCTTAGACTAATCCAAAATTTAAAAGAACAGTGCATTTAAGACAATTTAAAAATATGCCTAGTCATATCATGCTTATCATCAATGTTCCAACTAGTATGGATGCGAAGCAATGTACTTTTCATCATTAATGGAGTTTTAATGAATCGATAACATTCTATTCTCAGTAGAACCGTTTCGTGGTTGCAGCGAATTAGTTACATTAGAGAAAATAGTAACGTATTGTCACTTGTATAATACGTCCATAGTTGATGAAACATTCTTCTCAGTTAAACTGGCGAAATTAATTAGTGTGCATTACGGTGCAGTGAAATGTCATTATATTTTGAAATGAGGTCGTGTTTTGCCCAAGCAAGGACTCGAAACTATTTGAACCGAAGATTAATATAAGCACAAAATAAAATGAAAGTAAACTCAGCCTGCACTGAATGTAATGTACTCAGTCTCCTGAGTTAAACATCACCTTGTGAGCAATCAAGTAATGAAACACTTCTAGCATTACTGGCTCGAAGCTTTGTTGGCTCCGGAGTATTTAGATGTGATTTTGAGTTGTGCAAGCGGTTGTATGGTAAATAGGTTCATTGATGAGATGTATGCCATCATCTTGTATTCGTTCAGCGATCAAGTGAATTATTATTTACTTCTGTCCTCGCAATCTCATCTGCATAGAATATGTCACATTCCATTTTATTTTAAATCTGAGATCCATGGCTGTTTGATGAAAGATGAAACCATTCATAGTAGTCAAGAACAACAATATTCAAGTATTGGTTTGTAGGGATTTCGGTTGATTGATTACAGAATTTCACCATTAGCTAACATTGGCTGGAGAACCATTGGAAAACCTGGGAATACTGGACTGCTGTTTTGTCCTAGTTTGAGGCTCTTCAACAGTATGCACCCACCGGGATTCGAAACAAGGACATAATGGTTACAAGGCGAGCTCATAGACCATTAGGCCACTGGGACCTGATCCAATGGCCTATGAATTCTAACTTTTGCCAATTCACGACATAGGTTGTCCAATGGTTCTCTAACTGACGTCAGCTCATGATGAAATCCTGTAACCAAACAACCATATTGTTGACCTTGTCTCAGATTCTGTTTTCTTGTATTTCTTCACCCACTAGTGGTGTAATATGTAAAAATGAATTGCGTAACGCCGATAAGAATGATGAAAAATAATTTAAATGCACCTAACAGGGATAATGTACTTACTTGCATCATCCGATTTCAATGCAAAAATGCAGAAGTTTATTCTCCTCTTTATATGGAAAACAAATTCAGGTATATTTTAATTACGCTTGAAAATAACAGTGTTCTTGTAAAAGCTCTGGAATTACTTCAGAATATTGGTGGATGTTAACATTTCAGTTTGGTATGTATCAACTAAAATCCTATAAAAAAGAAGCGGGAATCTACGAAGTTATGGATATGCTTCTTGTGGACATGCATAAAGCTTTGGTTGCCTTATTTATCTGAGCCCGAAGTTTGATTTTACGTCATCAGAACCCTCAAAAACTAAAGATGTTCTTCTGGAAAACGATGAATATCTTCTTGTAAATTTTGACTGAATTTATAGACTTGTTGTGACGTTTGTATAATAATTCCTTTTGTCTTTTGGACTAAGTTATGCCAACAGTTTACAGTTTCTACAACATTCTAATATATTATTTATCGCACATTATTCTACTTACTGAAATAATAATAACCCCTACTTGAAAATTATATTTTATGAATGAAGACGAAAATAGTTGATGAAGCGTAATAAAACAATTTTATAAGAGACGTAACGAAAATGGATCACTGGTTAACGCAGAAAACACATCTTTGGTTTCTTGATGACTAAAGTTATTTACTGTCGTCTCGCCAATTATACTCATTATACAAACACTATGCGTACTGTGGAGTCAAGCTAAAGAATGAATTTTGAAACCTACCATCTTGTATACATGCAAATTTGGGCTATCGATTTGAGCGAGAAACCACTACTGTCAAGTGTCAAGATCGCAAATGATCCTAAAGAAAGGGCTAATTTCAGAAGACTAATTCATGACTCAGAATACTGTGTGCAATAACCAGCTCTAGAATATTGGAAAACGTGTCTTCAACACTGGAATAATACATTTCTTCACCGACAGTGAAGCGGAACAAGGCTACAAGGCACCAGGTCAATGAATACACGTTAGAATAAAACACAACAATACTTGTGATCATTTTCTCCAGGCTTCTACCAACAGGCGTGCAATGAGGCAAAGGCAATCATTATTTACTCCCTCGAAATAGACAACGGTTTGAGTAAATAAATCGTGTGTTGCTCATTCAATGCTCACCAACATTGGTAACTACCCTTCTTAAGGCTAAAAATCTCCGAGCTTTCCCACCGCAAGAACGAAATTCCAGGTAATCTTAAACATAGAAAAAATATCATGTTGGTGACAAATATTTCCTCGTGCAATGTAGAGTATGTGATTTTCTGAAAGAACGAATGACAGTGAAGAAGTTATCCTTTTGATTATAAACATTTATTCCAACTTATTTCGGTGGATACAATGAGAGAAATGTTGTCAAACGTTTATTTTACAAAAACATTTAAAAACATTAAAAGAAGACATCACATTGTTTGAATTTGGTGTCCTGAATATTGTTTGTCTTATCAGTGAATACGACTAATTAGCCCATAAAAAATGAGTACATCTGTCATCACGTACTGATGTATCTATGCAGCGTCAAAAAGGAATTCAGAGCCCATATTTCAGTTTCTTTATGGAGTGGATTCGATGATGTTTGTGAATGGTGAAGTATCTGTGATATTATAAATGTATTTGTTGAAATACATATTTTTTAAAAGTTTGCAATCCATCCATACATTAATTCCATAGTAGTTTATTTATTAGGTGTATCACACAGTGAAACAGTGTTATTTACTGGATTATTACTATTACTGGATTACTATCCAGTAAATAATACTCTTTCACTGTGTGATACATCTAATAAACAAACTAATATGGAATTATTTACTACCAGAGCACCCATGTTTTACACATATATTAATCATTCATACAATAATGGAAAATTCATGTAATGCTCACTAGCGACTGGTCTTATTCAGGCAGTTGACCTGGGGTTCTAGTGGGAAGCCGTGACCATTAGGGTACAGTAGATTGAAGGCGAGTCATTAGCTCATCGAAGAAGACATTGAGAAGTGGTCACGCTATGTAGTGAATTTGTAGAAGTTAGAATTCATGCCATGACCATTGGATTGGGTCCCAGTAGCTTGATGAATTCGAGCACCGATGGTCGATTACTATTGAAGAGTCTCAAACTATTCTGACGAAACAGCTGTCCTGTACTTCTCGTTGGTTTTCAATGGTTCTATCACCGATGTCAGCTCATGACGAAAAGCAATAATAGTACTTACTGTTTTTCAAGTTGGAATATGATGCCAGTTTAGAAGAAGTATTGTACGTATAATTTCATATTTACACGTGATTGAATTTAAGTATAATAGGGTACTGTTATTGCTTTTGAGTAATTGCTTCCGTTGGTAGACTGTAATCAGGCGATATGGACAGAAAAGGCCAATGCAATAAGTTGCAGTAATTTATCACGACAAAGTAACCAATGAAATTAAAAGACGTGGTCAACTAAAACATTAGCCTAAGTGTTAATGTGATCATGTAAGAGACTACTGATATCGAACGATAAGAAGAGTGATGTAGTTATCTTTCTATAACCTAATGATTTCCTTTGAGACAGTATTGTTATATTAGACTAACTGGATAGATAAGATATCCTTTTTTTTGTGTACTCTGAGTACATAGGCTACCAATACAAATCGTGTACCTAAACGGCCTAATTTAACTGAGTTATATTTAGTTATTCCACCGCAAACACATTTTCAGCAGCTATTTTTTCTCACCGGATTAGATATAACTGCAACATTTCACACAAAACTTGGTGATGCATTGAGGAAATAATGACGATTTACGACTTTGATGTATTTCACACAAGTATTACTACGTTGCCTGTCATTGTCATTAACTATCCGATATCATGGAAATGAAAAATAAAAGAGATAAAAGGAGTTAACATAAATATATATATTTACCACGAAACCGTAGTGAAGCGAGTTAAAAATAGTTTAGTGTGAAAGAGTACATAATTACATTGAAAAGAGTTTATAAAAATTCTGTGAGAAAAATCACTGTTGTAGATTTTTAATAGGTGCATCATAGTCTTTAGAATATCTGATAATCCTCCTATCTACAGGATGTGGATCAGTTCTCCCTAGTCGACAGTTGTCTTGGACCAGTCTTTGCAGTTTTCATCACCACCAGATCCTCCAGGGAAAAACTGGATATGATCTTCCAATGCATAATCTGACATTATATTCCCTCGACGATGTTCTGTTGTATTGTGAAATATTAGTGGTGTTTACACATAAGGTGAATTCAGTCTACCTCTGGTGATCAGCTCAATAATCGTTCATACTTTACATGATAGATTTGAAGTATCCTAGAACTTCCAATTTATCTATGACAGTTTCTCTTCTGCAAAAGCAAATATTGCACAACTACCTCTCTTATCCTTCCTTTACAACCAACTGAAAAAAGATTAAATCTTCAAACTTTATACTAATTTGATTAAACTACCCCATAATATTCTTTTTGTAAGTGAATCCAATGCGTATGACATCTGCGAAATTTATACATTTGTTAATTTGTTCCCTTGAGTTGAAAAAATATAATGCCTGTCTGATTTTATTATCGCTATTTGAAACCCAGCATCAGTGACGTGCAATACGTGTTAGCCGCAACGTTCGCGCTAAGGGAAAGTTACCGGTCACAGAACGAATAAGTGACCGAGTGGTCAGCCTATCCGTAAGCTGTTTGTGTCTCTATCCTCTGTCTATGTATGATGTGTTAAATGCATACACGGAAGGGTATTAGTGAATGTGAATTACGGTGAAAGTGTCATTGGTTCATTGGATGTTGAATGACATTTATAAGAGGGTGGCACATTAAGTGGCGTAAATATTTTTTTGTTTTAGAATAAATTTTGTCTCCTGTAGCGTTAAACACTATCCATTTGCAAATCTGAACAATTTGTAAATAATGGAATGCTGAAATTGCGTTAAAACCTACATTGCATACTTGAATGTCCAAATGTGTTTATGTAAGTGAAATCTAAAACTCTCAATATCAGGTGACCATTCAGTGACCTGAAAATAGAAGAGATGGGACAGAATTCCTTTAAAAGTTGATCAGCCGTTATTGACGTGACAGTAATTTGGAAATTCACATACTGTAACCAACCTTTACTTGAATAAACACGAGACATTTTGGCACACTTAGTGTGTATTCAAGACAGATATTGTATATATGTATATATATATATATACTCTCAGACTACGCAATTATCATATAGTGTTTCATTTGACATATGAGCGAATCCATATTCATTGTACTAATTAAGAAGCTTTTTACTGTGAGCATGGAGGTAGATAGTGAAAAGTAAATAAGTGAGTGTGGTCTTGAAGTCCATTGGCATTCCCTATTTGACCAAGTGTACTATCCTCTATTTATTTTTATTGTTCCTTGGGTTCCTAGTGGAACATAGGGCTTCAACTGCACGTCTCCACTTGATTCTGTCTTCTGCTGTACTTTTCGCCTGCATCCATGTTAGTCCATACTGTTTCAACTCCTCTTCACACGATCTCCTCCATGTCACCCTTGCACCGATGACCCACTCGCTGCTTCCCTTTCTGGTTTCACTCGAGGGCCTGACGAGCGATGTCACACAGCGGCCTCCTCAGAGACTGTCCAATCCATCTCCACTTTCTCCTGCATATTTGTTGGGCGATTGGTTCTTGTTTGGTTTGTTTGTGCCCATAGTTTCTTGTTGGTGATTCTTTCCGGCCCGGCCATCTGATCCTCAGTATAGAGCGAAGACAGTTGTTGATAAATGACTGCAACTGGCTGTTGGAAATATTCTTTGTGACATGACAAGTTTCTGATCCGTATAGAAGAACTGACTTGACGTTTGTGTTGAAAATCCGACTGAATTTTGTTGTTGATGCTGGCTGAGTGAGGAAGATTTCCAGATTGGTTTCAGGTTGATGAATGTGTGCGTTTCTTGCCTTCCTGATTCTCGCTCGATTTGAATCCTCATCTGTTCTGACTGCCCGTGGTTTAGACAATGCTCCCTAGATAAGTGAATGTCAAATTTTTCATCTTCAGATTTAATGTTGATATCATTTTAAACATCACTGAAGCAGTCAAAAATATTTTTATCATCCGACAGAACCTCTACTTTATTTCTTGCCAAACTATATAATTCGGCCAGTTAAACTTCTCTTTTCCCATGAACGACTCGAGAAAACTAGAGCTAACTGCTAGAAAAGCTTTGAAACAGGTATCTAGCTTTCTTTTATATAAGAGATCAACAGTATGAACGCATTTGTTCCCGTATTTGTATGGCATAATTGTCTTGAACATTATTCCATTTCCCCGACGAATGATCAACGGAAGTGTGAAGGATAATCTGCCGCTTTGGGACAACTCAATGTGTGTTTATAAATTCACCTGCTCGTATGGAGCTAGTTATATCCGCCGCACAAAGCGCACGCTTTCCAAACGCATCTCTGAACAGTATCTGGCATGGTTAGCAAAGGGACAATGTAAGAAAAGTACTAGCTCAGTTTTCGAGCATTTGGTAAACTCAGGCCTTGTAGCTCCACCAGAGTCGTCTTTCAAGATCATCTACAAAGTGAAGCTAAATGGTACAAAGGGCATAGGGTTTCGGCTTTTGTGTATGGCGGAGGCGTTGGCAATTCATCGATAAAACCCTGAACTCTGCGTACAGAAAACGTTTGTCCAGTCTCTTATTCTACCCTGATCTTAACCTCTTCACTAATCGTTCCCTGTAACAAAGTTTTTTGATTTTTTCTTTTCTTTTTAAATTTTACTTTTAGTTTGCTTTTGCTTTAATAATTAATTCACTATTATCACTCTCACATGCTCTTTTTGTACATTTTCACACCCTCTTCACACTTGTTAAATTGATACGTGAATACCACCTTTACTCTCATTCAAGAGAAATTTTAACCTTATCAAATTTCTATCTTTGGGCCGTTGAGTACCACGTAATTCACAACTTTGAATTTTCATTTCTAAAGCCACTTCTGGTTAATTATATCAATTATGTCACCCCCTACTACTCAAAAGTAGATCAGTATGTATTTTTGTAAGTATATAAATACGACTGTGCAGGCTCCGAAGAAGATTTCATCGATGAAGAAAATTTTCTTTGCTGAATTTGTCTTTTATTTTCTTCATTATTCCATTTATTAGCAAAGGTAACAAGTCTTAAACAAGTGGAATCTCCTGAATTCCGTATCGACAGTGTTTACTGGAGCAACGTTATTTTCACTTTGGGACACAGGTTATTTATCATGAAATTTGAAAATTTAATCGTTCAGTATGACCTAATATTGTGAATGTTTAATATAGTTGAGATACATTTGGATCTTTGTTATAGGCAAGAAGTTACACCTAATATACTGAGAAACCACAATGGCCGTTATTTCACGCATTTGTTATTTAGTGAATCTGAATACACATGTATATATAGATAAAATATTCTTATCCTTTCCTAAAAAATAATTCGTGATCTTCTGAGGTATTACATCATTACCGAAAGTGTTTTGGAGTCTTAAATAACATTTGTATAGAAATCACTGGTGAAAAATTCATTCTTGGTTTAAGACTGATTGTCATACAGTGTGTCTTTACGTTTCTAGATTGATTTATTACTTCAGATTTAAAGGGTTTTTATATAAGTTGTAACAAACACAGTGGCATCGAAGATAAAACTTCGTCTGGTAAGCAGAAGATAGTGAGTTGGTACATAACTTGTTCTCATGATTTCCATCGACTGATATCCCAACAATCCCGCACGTGTATTGCAAATCTTCAATAAAACTGTTATAAAAGTGGGATATTAGTGCTTAAATGTGATAATTAAATAACCCACTTGAATTCCATTATGGCCTGCACATTCAATGACTCCTGTTTGTATAGGTTTAGTCTACTAGATGTCTCGTACCGTGAACTACTTTTATTGTTCACTTCTGCATTTATAAGATTATCCTTACACCAGCCAAATTTAGTTTATACTGATTGAGTGTAGGGATAGAATAATGAAAGAACTAGTAGGAAAATGAATGCCGTTACTGCTTACTAGACACCGGACAATGATTCACGAAGTGGACTGAAAAAATTGTCCACCCTACAATAATTCACTTATTCGTTATGACTACTCATAAAACTTAAGAGTAGAATACGTTACTCTAGAAAAATGATGCTTCGACATTTAGCGAAGAATATCAATTTCACTCCAACCATTTTCAAAGTTTACTGCGGGATGCATAAATCTGAATATAAATATGTATATATATATTTCCCTTGTCACCATACTACAGTATTATTAAAAATGTCAATATGAAATTGGAAATAGTAGGAGCGGGGTGAAATTAAGAAAATGAATCAATTGACAGAATGTGAAAGTTCAAAATGCCAGTCAGGGGGAAAATCAATCACTGAAAATTTCAAGGAGATGGATCTCCTACAAGAATTATTCTGATGCTGTTTAACTGCTTACAATATTCTAAAGCGAAATGAGATATTTCGAAATATGTGAGAATAACAAGTCATTAAATGGATTTATTTTTGCTGGAATCATCCTAACAATTTATTCTAGTTTATGTATTTCTCTTATATATACTCTCAATCATTTTACTAAAGCATAATTCCAGAAACACTCTTTGACTACGTCTCTGCTAACTTGCTTACACCAAACCTGAGCCGTCATCTGTCCTACGACAAAAAATATTCAAATCTCAGTTGAAAGCTTTTAGGGATCACTACTAAAATGAATCACCAACGTATATTTTTAATTTTGTGGTGACTTTTAATGACAGGTGAATGGAATGACAGTAGACTCCGCATAGGACTGCAGATTTCTTCAGAAGTAAACCAACCAATGTGAATTAAAGATTCAAGCTAGGTCTCCCACTGGAAATGCATTCAGAAGAAACAAAACCATGTCCTTCCTTAATAATCAAGCAAAATGCTTGAGTCTAAATGCGAATACTGATAGAAAATTTCTTCTGAGAAATCCATAACTACAAATTTTAATTGAAATTCGATTTGTTAAACCAAACGAATGAGTTAAGCTTAAAATCAAATACACATAATGTGTCGAAAATAGACTACTTTGTCTCACAAAATGAAAATAAACACAACATTCAAGCATCGTGTTGTGAGGAACGAAAACATTTGAAGTTGCTTCGGAGATTATTTGCGTGGTTCTTTGAGTAGATGAGTGAATGTGTAGGTGAAGAATAAGGAGGTCCCAATGAAATGTATTCAACATGGAAGGGAACACCAAAGAAAGATATACACTGAATGCAATTTAACGAGAAGAAGGAAATTACGCCAGACTAAGACCAATGCATCTTAGAACCGATAAACTTCGACGGAAATTGATAACTACATTTTCTGCGTAAACACGCAAACAGCATATCAACTACTCATTAGTAGTAAATAGTGAAAAATAGAATACAAGTGATGTTGTACACAGCTGATATGCTGGGATATAAAGGTGAACGTAAACAATAAGCATGTGAAAGTCATTGATTTTATTTAGAATTTAGCTATTCTCACACTTCTATCTATTGTATATTGGTCTCTGAGATTCCTCTTAGATTCCCCTTTCCATGATATGGTTGATTCACGGAAAGGAGTCAGAATAAGCTTATTTTTGATGTTTTGATTTTTCTTTTTTTGAATTACAGCTTGATTCCACACTGTATAAGGGTGAGTATTGTGAGATATGACAGATTATGTAGTACCGAGTTACTATTGAAGTGACTAATTCACGATGTCTATGAAGTAACACAAATCGCACCCCAATAAGTGGTAATTACCTGTACAATGTATATTTTCAGGCCGGCTAATTTCCTTTAGTTGTTCAACAGTAAGCTTTTCTCTGACTTTTTATCTTCGGACTTCTATTCGTTCTCTTACCCGATTAGCTAACACTAAAAGTTTCGTAATTACAATCGAAAATAAATTTAACACATTCGTGACCCCTATTTAGTGGAATAAACTCACTCTCTATCCTACTCTTCGCGTACAACTGAAATTAGTTTTATGTGTTCACTTATTTCTTTCATGGTTATTTTTTCTTCACTGTGATTAGAGAAGTAGTCTTCTACGTGTAAGTAAAGTGAGATGTGAAAACAAAGAGTAAACACAAACTACCACGCCCATTCTCAAATATGTTCACTGATCGTAAACATCAGTTTGCTACTAATGTAGTTCTGTCAAGATTATCGGTGTTTATGTCTTATGTTTATGTTTACGATGTGTGCAATTTTTTATTTGATTGAAGTAATAAAAAATCAATTTACGTGTGTAAACAAAAACTACAGTGTCAACTAAAACATTTTATTATCGCTTAAATCATTCACACACTTCAATACGATGTACGCGTATCATTCAGATTCATTGAAGATCTTTTCATGATATCGTATACTAGTGTATTGAAGTGAGGATGGATAAGCTGAACGTTGAATATTTTGAGAAACGAGGGATTGTGAAAAATTATGTTAGTGTTGCTCACTGTGAAAAAAACGAATGAAATTTGTGTGAAGTGGAACACATAGCTTCCTGATGTATAATAAACCTGCTGATAAATTTACTGCATATTACAATACGATTTTTATGGAAGATAATGGTGATCTGATTGTGTGAACAGTCGTCTATCAATAGACGCGGGATATTTTATTCTATGGACAATATCGTTTTCACGAATTCCTATGGAGTGTCATAGGAAACCATTCGTTATTTTGATAAGATTAACGATATATAATTGGTAAACTGATGTCTTTGATCAGTGAAACTACCAGGGAAATTGTCGTTGTTCTTTTGTTGTTTTTCAACTTTCGTTTTCACATCTCACTCTGCATTTACATTTCAAACAATTTGATTGTTTTTCTATTTGCTATGAAGACAAAAGGAGGTATGAGAAAATATAATATAAACTACCAAAGTGCTATGCTTTATTTGGGATATTTAGGTAGAAAGCTGTTACCAATAGTGTACAGTAGGTTGAAGATAAGGCAATAACTCATCAAAGAAGACATTGAGAAATGGTCGCGCTATGTTGTGAACTGCCAAAAGTTAGAATTCAAAGCCCATTGGATGGGTTCCCAGAGGCTCAATGGTCTACGAGAATTACTTGTCCTTCTGAGTGAAATTTCGTAACATCACAGTCTCCAAGTTCCCTCAATTTTGCGACGTCTAACAAATTACGCTTTATCTCGGATCACATAAGAATTGTGTAGATATTTCTAAAATCACTGCATATATGAACGAACGATAAACTCGTGGCCACTGTACCGTTTTAAACTCAGTATGTATAATAATCAAGTCTTGTTTCATTTGGGATACTCCGACTGAATAACATATTCAAGTACAGGAATACGTTTTTATTCTACCAACTAAGCAGCTTCATTATTGTTCATTATCGTTTCATATTTAATATCCGACATAATAGAAAGAGATGAAATTGCAACACTTTTAACTTTTACTATTCTGATTGTATAGAGACGCTGAGACACCGACGAAACATCATCATCAACATGTAGTGCATTCAGAGACGAAACAATTAAAATAGTATAGAATTCACTTAAGTCGATTGAATCTTTTATAAACATACTGGCAACATTCATAAATTGATGCAGGCGATTTATCTTATCAACAAAAGTTATAAGACAAAGCCTTCTGTTTACAATACCTGTTAAGATATTATTGTTTTTTCTTCAATTTAAAATTAGAATCATTTCAAAGCAGACGATATGCTTGATGAATTACTTTAGGCGTGTACTGACATATAATTACAGGAAATTATTGAGACCGACACAACAGCTTTTGAAGTGCAAAGAAAACCATATCTTTCAAGGTTGTGGTTAAATTTGTAAACAAAAATAAGATTCAGTATATAAATTCAAGTAGAGATGGACAGTACTTTATTCACAATGAACTTCTTGAAAGAAGTATTCCTACTTATCTGCATTTCTTCCGTAACTCAAGGAGGGAGTATCAGTAAGTTGAAAATGTGGTGTGGTATTTTATTCCTCATTTAAAGTGTGACTTATCTATGAGTCTAATATTATTCAGTCGATTTTAATATTTAAGAAATTTGTATAAAGACTGTCATAGTTAAACTCTATTAAGAACAGTCGAATATCACAGCATTCATATCCTATGCTGATATAGACGTAGATATTCAAAGGTAGTCCAAAGTGGAAGGAATTATGCATGGGCCATTTTTAGGATGAAATTAGAAAAAGAACATAATTTGAAATTCATTTAGGTTGAAACAAAGATTGGTGTTTTCTTTCATGATTGTGCACCTTCGTCACCACTACCTTCCCGTTCTACATCTGAAATCCTGTCATCACTGCCTCTTCTACTAGATTCTCAGTTTCCGACTGAAAGGTGTTTTAGTTTATTAGACAGAATACAGTTAATCATTCGTGAAATCCAGGTGTTCTAGTGTCATTTAGTAGATAAAACTCCTGCTCAACTTCTAGAATCCAGCGGCCTGTTGAATGACTAAGTCTAACATACTGAGGATATCACTGCGCAACTTAGTCCTAGTTGCATGCTCACTCAGAACTGCCTGATTATCTTTCCATTTTAAATTGTATAACCATATATATCTTTGATGAGGACCAGAAATATTCGCATTAATGCACCACATGTTGTTGAAATGGTTTTCAAATCGCTTAGAGCGCATTGATGTCGAAAGCTGTTTCATATTATATCAGACTAAGGTAAAGATTTGACTGTTGTTTCAAGCTCTATACTACAGTGTTCGTTGATACCGTTTCAGTTTGCACATCACTCCATATTCCTAAGTGTTATCTGCTCCAGAATAACTCTTCTTTCTCAGAATATTGTGGCTTGGAATTTTGCTTAATATGTAATCATGCATGGTTCTGCCACATTTATTGCACCTGTCTATATAAATTTGGTAGCCTCACACGGTAACCCGCTTTCCAGTGCATGGGTAAATTTATTTGCATCCATATCATCTGTGGCACTCCTCTCCAATTATTATATATATATATATATGATGATCACATATATCTGTCGTGAATATATTCCATGCACATTCTGATTTTTTGAGACTGAAATATAAAGTAACTCAGCCTTAATATATCTCCAAACCGTGTTCTTTTTTAACAGTTGGAAACAATTTCGTCATTAAGTATACGATATTCATTATAATATAGGTTTTTGTATTTCCCAATGAATGAAAAACAAAACGATATTGTTTTCATTGACGTTTCGCAATTGAATGCTAATAGCTTTATCAAAGCAGCATTATTAAACCAAAATTTGCACAGTCCACTCAGGATATATATAACAAAGAGTTAAGAGGTGGGTGAGAAAATAGACTACTTAGGTTGGTCGATTGTTAAAGATAACAAAACCAAGTGTAGACTGTTGGATCAGTGTGTAAAAAAATAAAAGCAGCGTGTGTTTACATAATGAACTTGTTTATTATATTCGTGTTGATTTTGTCACTTGAATGTGTTGTTGGTACTCAGGTCAAGCCTCTTTCCTTTCCAAAACGCAATCGTTAGTCTGGAGATGAATTACAAGTTGTCAAACTAAAATATGACAGTAATCTAGAAAGTTATTTACATGTTAGTTAGTTATTTAGTAGGGCAATCGCCAACCACGCCTAATGCGGTCCAGGGTTGGATTCCCCAAGCGCAGATCCACCCCTAAACCTCGTTTATCCTGGATGCAGGCCTGGTAGTGAGGGGAAGTTTAAGTGTGGTATTGAAACTTCAACTCTTCATTCTTTTGAAGCCCCTAGCTTTGTACTCAAAATGCAATGAAGTAAATGAGGAAAATAATCTATAAAGTGCTCAACTGTGTTAGGCGGGGAGATTCAATGTGCCTGTAGGCAAGTTTAATTGTTCCTCAGAGTGTTCTTTCCAGAGTTTCAAGGCGTCCATCCTGAGAGCTATTTAAGAAGCTATTTTTCTCAGAATTGGTCTCAAGTATGATTTGCCTAGTGAGAAGTCGTGAACAGTGAGTTCCATCCAGATGTCACGTGTGAGGATGGATGTCCCACCGATGACATTGATTGGTGGTCGCACAAGTTACTTCTAATTTGCTCGAAGGGCATTGCTCTGAGAAGCCGTTTCATATTATATCAGACTAAGATCAAGATTTGCCTGTTGTTCCCAGCTCTATACGATGGTGTTATTAAATCAAATTTATCCTGCCTGTGGCTGGCCAAGTAATATGCTGCCATTGTATTGTGAATCGGTGGCATAATGGTTAGGACGCTTGCAGACCATTCACATGGTACGGGGTTCGATCCCCTGCCGACGCACACCTGATATAAGTGGTCGGCCTGTTAAATTTGGGCTACTGATATGGCGTGCTGAAAGTTCCATACTTGCATCAAAAACACTGTGTGGAGTCAAACTATAATAATATTTTCAGAAAACTAAATATAAAAAAATGTAGGTTGAGCGAAGTTTGCGTTGTTGAGATAGCTTTCTTAGCGTTGACCATTTGGCATGCTTGCATGACTACAAATGCTTACGGAAGGCCTATGGATCTTCTCAGTTCGCAACTACAAATGATATTCTTAAAGGATCGAAAGAGATAAAATTACGTGTTTTAACAATCGTGGTATTCCACAAACTTTGTGTTGGGTAAGTAAAGTTTTTCTAGGAGCATTTTGCAGGAAATCTCTTACCACAAGCTATTTCATTTTGTTTTGACGGCTGATTAATACGATGTCAAATTGTTGCCTTACAGTTTCATCATACTATAGTAAGTAGTAAATTTTTTTGTGAATTACTGTGACTAAGTAATAAGGTAGTAATTATGGGTTACAATTTTACTAGTGGTGATAAAGTGGAGTGCACACTGAATAGTATCGATTTGATTGCCTTGATATCTGTAGGTGACTTTGTAAGGTCTTACTAATTAAAAAATAAACGCAACTAATTTTACAGTAAGCAAAATTTATCTGGCCCTTTACAGTATTTTTTTCATGAGCTACCAAAGTGAATTCCGAACATCTGACTGTGGAAGTGTCGAAGTTTAGGATGTAAAGGGAGGAACATATTTACTAATCTGAAGTTGGATTTTCCCCTAAACTGAGTAATCCTATTAGTTCCAACTACATCGCTCTTTTTATTCTTCATCAGGTTGACAAATGCACAATAATTTTATCTATCCAGGGCATTTTTAGTGGTTGGCCGTTCAGGTGTTTTGCAGAAACTACTGAGATATGAACAACATAAAAGTAAGGCTTCAAAAAATCACTGAAATTATGGTTTTACACGTCCAACAAAGTCCAGTAAATTTAGCATTTCGATCAAACAGTATCACAAACAGCCTTCATAAATGTCCGTCTAACTGAGAAGTTAAAGGTCCTGAGAATACTTACTTTGAAAGCGGAATCCTGACCTGTAATTTCCACGTTCAATGATATTATTGTATTCAGTTTGTGATGTTCGATGGACAATTAATTACTATTTACTGAAGAGTGTAAATGTATCTCACGGTGTTCTATCTGCGTTATAGCCAAGAGTTTGATGTCAAAAGTTGATGATAGCGTACCTGTATCTATGTTGAAATCACTAACTCCTTCACTAAACAACGAAACTATGAAATTATAAAAATTGGTCCGTGGTTGTCAGGAGGACCGCACTGATGAAAAAGTATAATCATGTTGGATATAAATCGGACCTCGTGAGTGAAGAGGCAACTTAACCTGATTGCTTCAATACGTCTGAAAATTGTACGATGAATTTAACATGTTGACATAAAAAAATATGTACAGTTTTGTACCTTAATAGCCACTGCTTTGAATTGTGCGTTCCAGTTTCAGTCAAACTTGTTAAAAGTCCGTAGATTTCAGCATCAGATGTTTCGTCTTAGAGTACAGTTAGCAAGATGGCGCGGCGGCTTAGAACAATTAGGAAACGCAGTTATATGATACACAAATATTCATTATATAATATAATAATAAAATACACAAACACACTCTTAAATAATTGCCATTTTGTTTGCTTCTGAAAACTTTCAACAAGGCACTTTAAAATTGGTTACAGCATTTCATCATGAGCTGACATTAGTTCGAGAAACATTGGAACACCAACTAGGAGTACTGAACAACTTTTTCATCCTAGTATAAGCCTCTTCAGCAGTACGCAGTCACCGCGGTTCGAATTTAGGACGTCGCGAACTCGTAGATTATTAAGGTGCCGGGACCAGATCCAATGGCCCAGGGAGTCTTACTTCTGCCAATTGACGACGTGGCGTGACCACTGGTCAATATCTCTGGCAAGTTCTAGTGGGAATTCATGAATAGTGGGATGCAGCAAATCGGGTGTGAAGACGAATACTCGCCGAAAACATTGGCTAGCCGTTGCAGTATGACGTGAATTGGCAGAAATTTGAATCCATGAGCGATTGGATTCGGTCCCGGTGGCCTAATAATCTGCGAGCTCTCCAAGTCCTAAATTTGAACAGCGGTAGATGCGTACTGATGAAGATTATTGTACTAGGACGAAACAGCCGTCCACTTCTCCCTGTTGATTCTGCCATGTTTCTCCAACCAATATCAGCTCATGATGAAATCCTGTAGCCAATCAATCAAATCTCTACAAGCCAATAGTTGAATATTTTCAGATTTTTTACATCACTTGAGTGCAAACAGTGTTTTGTGAAATCATCAAATTCAAAAAAATATTGAAGTGAAATATTTCGTGAAAATTAAAAAGTGGTCATGTACTTTGGCGAAATATGAATATTGAAATCCTATGGATGATACTGCAGATGGTATTTTAAAGTTATAAAATAAAGTAATATTTTCAATATTTGGTTTGTAAGGATTAGATTTGTATTTCACGAGTTGATCACGGATTGATATCATTTAGAAACCAGAGAGTATTGGACAGCTATTTCTTCCATCCTTGATTTGGGACTCATAGGCAATACGCATCCACATCCAGAGTCAGAACCCATGACCTTCGAGTTACAAGGCTAGTTCATATAAAATTCAGTCACTGGAATCCGATTCAATGGCTCATGAACCCCAACCAATGCCGTCGGTGGAACATCCATCCTCACAGTTGACTGTATGCACCTCACTGGTCACGACTTCTCACAAGAACTGCAGGAAACTCTGACCTGTAGCATGTCACTAGCGAGCATAAGATTAATTCTCGATATTTGGTTTGAATAAGTATGAATTTGCCTTGCGATCGGAAGCTCCTGGGTTCAAACCTCAGTGGGTGCCTACTGCCGACGATTCCTGATCCAGGGATGGAGGAAGCAGCCGTCCAGTACTCTCTGAATCTCAGTTGTTCTCTAAATGATATCAGTCCGTGATCAACTTGTAAAAATGTAATATTTGCTATGAAAGGAAGTGGAAATTTTACATTTTACCTAATTTTACCCCTCCCTGGTACAATCTGCAAATGAACCTGACATTAATAAATATATTCGTTGCTCAGGTGGAAGATTTTGGTCCAGTTGTGTTCGCTGAGCTTTGTAGATAAATCAGACAGCTCAGGGAACACAAGTAATATAAATAATGAATGTCTTCCTAATAAGTTATCCAATGAATAACACTGGACTTAGTGTATGTGAAGTGAATTTTCTAAGTAAAACCTCAAACAAGAATGTGACAGTTTATGTTACAACTATTCATTAAACATACTTATAGGAAGAGAAAGATAGTAAATGCAAATAAACTGTAGTAACCAAAATAAGCGGTCAACATAATTGTTCCATTGAGAATAACTGGAATTGTATTCATTAGAGAGTTCTGAATCAGTGATGAATCTATTATTGAGTTTGAAGTTTCCACAAATCACCAAATATCTACAGACATTGATTCTTAGTTCTACCAGGATCACGGATGTGATTTCATTTGTAATCGGTTCAATTTAGGTGAATCAACTTTACAGATAAGTGGACTAGTCAACACAGCCAATCTCTCTATACTTAAAGTAGAAGTCACTGCAAAACGAGATGTGATATACTTTCCTATTTGACAGGAGCGAATGGCGTAGGAAATATACTGCGACTTCTGAATAAGGTTGCTAAAAGGCTATGTTGTTGGCATAGACTTCCTTTTTAAGAATCGGATCCATGTTATGCCGGATTCTATCAGGATCACATCCACTACTACATCAATTAAATTGAATTGAAGCACAGACATTAGGTACCACTGAATGACACCTCTATCTGTTATCACTTCTATTGACAACACTTCTTAAGCTCCCAGTGAGCTGTATATGCCGGAGCAGAGTGGTTTGGTTGTTTCCTTCAAAGGTGGACTTTCTCACAGGAAAACTTCTCCAAAAGAACCAAATATTATATTACCGACGATTGATTGTTTTCATGGTTTTTTTCTGATGAGCGCTACTCTATCACCAAGGGTGTTTGAAATTCCAATTTCATATTCTGAGCTGATTATCTTTCGAATTTCCCGAGAGGGTTTGGATTTTTTTTCTAAGTTAGCAATAGGCCAATGATACTTTATCATAACTCCATTTATTGAGTTACTTCCTTGACAACCTCATCATCAATTTATCACTAACATCTTTCAAAACATCTGGTTTTAGTTCAATATTTTTTCCACTTTGTCTGGTTTCAGAACAAAAAACAGTTTTCACGACCTTAGTTGTGTTTACTGTATTGATCTCCAGGACCCCTTCAAGCAGCTGGGAAGCAGTAATGCTGCGTTCATTTAAGCATTTCATCGTTTGTCCTGGAAATTAATTAAGGCACCATGCATCACAGAAATCACTCCTTTGACTGTAAACCTCTTATGAGCGATTTTTCTCATCAGTGTCTATTAGTCTTTGATGACACCTAGTACTGATGCTCATGAAGAATAGCAATATTTTTCTAGAAAATCATTTTATGACATAAAATTAGGCCTCTACATTATGGTGCAAACATCAGTCCAGTTTTCAGCAATTACACCGTGTTTTTGCCTCTGACAATTAATCAAACACTTCATATGTATCATGATGGAGTAGTTAAACTTTTAGAACTTAATCCCCGACAAGTGCACGCTTTAACCTAACCAAGCCATTAAAGAACTGACAAAGAGGGAAGGTTGGGCATGAGATTAGCAACCCCGTCCCGTGAATATAAACACCACCGTTAACGAAACTTCAAGCCGCTAGTTTGAAGTCCCATGTTCCACTGGGAACGTAGGGGAATAAAAGAAAATCCTCTTCAGTAACTTCGAATGAATGGTTTGAACGTTATTGGTGGATGTATAAGTTAACATTAATTTTCTCTATATTACAGGCTAAGTGAGAGCCATGGATATCGCATGAAGCTCAACTGAAACTTCAGTCAAATGTTTAAATAACTTTTTGTAAATTGTGTTTCATTTCACTGAACGAAATCAACATGAAAATGATAACTTTAAAATACATCTAATTTTTTATGGTCAGCTAGTAAGTTTCAATTTTGCACATAACACTTCATATACAACATAGATAAACAAATAATCCCACGCGAAAAATGAAGGACAAACATCATCTGGAAGAGGAGGATTTGAAAACATTTGTTTCCCGATACGAATTTAAAACAAGCAATTAAGGTTAATAAAGCAGGATTAAGCAATTGAAAACTTGTTTCCCCTACTTTGTTATTACCGTTTTTACCACAAACATGGTCCTCACTAATTCAAAATTCCATTGAATATTTGAAATTAAATAGTGCCTAATGGAAGTAAGCATGGTAGACATTTCGTTCAAAATTTTCAGTATAAATTCATGAATTTTGTGACATAAATGATTATCATTTTACGACCGATTAAGGAATGTGACATCATTCAGGCGATTATATACCTGAACTCTATTGCATCTTCAAACTGTGTTCGACTTGAAGAAGGCTAGATAAAAGACAAAGTTCATAGAGTGACGTTGTAATATATAAGTCCGTCATAGTTACGAGAATGGTCAGAACTTAAAGGAATAAAATAGAATAAACAAGATGGAAATATACCACTATACTTTCTAAAAACCAACCAATGGCCAATCAAAAATCTTCACTTATTGCACTGATGGTCATAGAATGTGGTCAATCACAATTCATTTAGAAGGTTTTCTCACTTATAGCTTATGTGAAATCAGCATTTCTTCATTGTGGAAAGAAATTATTAAAGGCAGCGAAAATGTTATGTGGAAATCATATCGATATAAAGTGAACATTCACAAATATTTGATATAGCAGATGAGAGAAATGCTTTAGAAACAACAGGACGCTCTCTCATTTAGTGTCAGTCGTACATGAGAATGATAAGTATTATTTCCTTGTATTGTCATATTATTGGAAGTTCTTTTAGCGTAGTACTTATATCTTGTATTTATTTTCAATCATATGAAAAACGGCTTTCCATTCTTTCCAAGAATTCACGTGATACATGGTAGTTTATTTATTTAATTTCGCTTATTTTTTGCATTAATGTAGAAATAATTTGTAAGTTCATCCGTTTTGTTGCATTAATTCCATGTGATATTTTTAATGTGCCATCTGGAAACAATTGAATGTTCCTGAGCAATCAATTCGAATTAGTAGGAATTAAATGTGACTGATCAAATATATGTAGGTGGCTTCAGACATCTACATGAAGCTTTAACAAAACGTCACCAAAATTATTTTCCAGAAAAACAGTGGATATCTACACTGATTTAGGAGTAGTGAAGACTTATTTGCTTTGAGATCCTGAATTTTACATCTTCAACAAATACAGCCTGCAGTTAAAATGATGCCACCCAAATAAGTGTTAGAAGAAGTCTACTTCATATTTCTCCTGCTGATAGTGATTGATGCCTATTGTTTTTAAAGACGTGTTATCTTCAACATCTTTGCTTTCTGTCTTTTTGTTTTTGAGTTCGTTAGATATTTCAGATAAATAGTTCTCAAAGTCCTAGTCTTTCAGAGTCTTTCCATTGGTCCAAAGCACTGCTATCTTATCGCCGTTCTCAATCTCACTCATTATTCAGTCCACCGGAATCAGGAGTAATATCAGTGATAGTAGTGAGCCTTGTTATACTCCTTTCTTCACTTCAAACACTTCACTGAGCTTTACGTTTTGAACAACTTTACATGTAAAGATGTCATGTGGCTGTTGAATATGACGTTGGATAAGGTTATGCAATAATCCACTTCGTAACGTTAACCTAGTTCCCAAATTAATTGACGGACGATGATATCAAAAACCTTTGAAAGTCTATGCTTTCGCATCAGATATTTGACTGTTGACCTGTGCTTTGCTCGTTGATGCAAAAAATGCATGAGGATATTTATTATAGTGTTTGGTTCCATTTTAAACGTTATCACCGGAATTCGTCAATTAATGTGCCCTTCGTACATTTCAATAGCTTTATGAGGTTTAAGATTTGGCTTTTGTAAGAGGATTGGTATTCGAAGCAATTATGTAGCTCTTGGTGATGCTTTGAACAAGCTGTTGATGGTGACTGGTTCACAAGTCCTTCGAAGTGATCGGACCATTGTTTCCTCCGTTTTTACTTTAAAGTATTTAGTTTCCCTTCAATTTCTTTCGTTTGTTTCATTCGTATTATTCTCTTTCAGTTGATCTGATTATCTAGTTAAGTGATCTGAAGTCACTTTCACCTTTAGCCTGTTCTGTTACAATTGAGTGTATGTCATAGGAGTGTTGTCAATACCGGTGTTCGAAAAATTTGTTGTGGCCAAAAGACAACTATCCGGAACACAGAATACTATTTTACATATATAATAACCCGGTCGATTTCAGCGGAAGCTGCATTGAAAGAAGGATGGTGAATTGAAGATTCATCGATCAACCAAATATAAACCAACAAAGCAAGTTAATTACACAGAGGGTTCGCCATGTAATTTGCAATACAATAAAAAAGTCTTCAAATAACGTCGATATAGTAGGTACAAATACTCCTATTCGTATTCCTTTAGGTTTCTGTCACGCAGAAATTGTCCAAGCCACTTCAAGGATTGTTGCCTCCATAAACAGGGAACTGGTTCGCATTAACTGATTTGTTGAACATCCATTCAACGTTCATCATCAATAACAACTGTCTTTTTTGATTGTTGAAGTTCTTCTTCATTTCTTCATTCGCCACTTTGTTCGTTGGTATCAGATTTCATCCACACGTTTTGTTTCTTTGTCGGTTTCATCTAATTACCTTCACTTAGCGGTTGACTGCAAGTTCTTGCCTTGCCTCTTTTTTCAACTCTCATTTGTTTTCGTTTTACTGAGACTGGAATGAACTCTGTCTGATTCTCAATGTGTCTGACTAGAGAAACTCGTGTCGCCTTGTTTATTTGTTTTCAGCTATTCATGTTGCTTACAATCGTCAAATCGAAAGAGGAGCAAATGTTTTTTCTCTATTCTTATTCGCTTAACTGATCAACTCATCACCATTGATAAGCACTTATCCAATGTGATCATCTACCAGATTGGTCGGCATTCATACCATCCACTAGAGCTTTGATGTGAATATCTCGCTGCATTCTTGATCATTTTCTTCTGATTTTCTTGGCTCTCATTGTTTGTAGGTGTCTCATGTTGTATAATTGCAAATGTCGTACTTGTTCGATAGGGTCGTGTTGTCATGATTTCAGACGACATTGGATGCCCATGAAATATCCTTACAAAATCATCTTTTCATCGGATTAAAAGTCACTTGAAAGACTTGGTCAGGTATGACGAAAACCTGCACTGTTTTGTCATTGCTAACCTAATAATTTATCAATTCGAGATAAATAACTATTATCATAAAAATGATTATTTTTACAGATTTAGAAGTGATTATTGTCAAGTCTTTATTTTTCTCTTGTACACTGCAGATCCAAATCAAATTAGTACGTAACCGCCTTTTGTTAATATAACATTAAAGCATGAAAATCGTGGTTTGTTCTCTTGGTTGTAGTAGTAAGTGCTGAATGGGAATCCACAAAATATAATGCCTTCTCTGAATCTTCTTCGGAAAAACCTTGATCATTTGAAATTCTCATCATTCAGCTTCTTATTTGAGACACGTGTTGATGAGAATGAAAACTTCCTAACTAGGACTCTGTTGTAATGCATTGTTGAAATATAAAAAGTTGTTTCATGGGATTATTATTTTCGTTGCATTCTAAACACCTTTTTGTTGATTAATAGCATGTAAGTTCGTAAATCGAATATTCTTATTGTAGGTTAATTTTTGTTCTGTGATGCCTATATCTTTCTCTGAAATAACTTTATTTGCATAAACTGAGTCTCCTGCTTCATGTTAGGAAACAATGCGCGTCATGTCCTTATCAATAAGATTATTATTTAAGTCATTAGTTAACTCAAATGAACATTTTGCTTAGTTGGAAATTCCCGGTGAAAGATGGACATAGCCCAGAATAATTAACTGTCGTGAAAATGTATCATCACTTGAAGTTCTGGTTTTCCGACCAACCTACATTTCAAAAGTGATTTATAATAATGTAATTTTCTCATTTTGACTAGTAATTGAGAGGTCTTGATGTGGTTGTGTTCTCTAGGCTGGATGGTTAAGTAACAATCCAACACAGATAACACAACCACATCAAAATCATCCACCTGAGCTACAAATCTTCTCTAACATATCTAATTGAGAGGTCAAATATAAATATTTACTTTTAAGTTTTAACTGTAGAAATCGTATAAAATGGCTTGGTTGCATTGTATCGTCTTCCTTCCAAGTGATTTCAATTGCATACAATTTGTATCTTTTAATTTGCAAATAGTGACGCTTATAAATGTTTATCATCAAATGTTTTTATTAAAAGTTGAAAATCTGAATAAAAGTGAGTGGTTTCTATCTGTGCGTAAAACTGAGCCTTTTTCTATGATTTCGATAAGAAGAAATATAAAGGAACTTTGAGTGTTGTGTATTAGGTTGAACGAAGTTGGAGTACATAATAAACTCACAAAAGATTTCAAGTTCTATGGATAAAGTAAAATTGTCTTGAGGCATCAGAAGTAAACGAAGGAAAATTTAATGTCAATGCAAAATAAATACATAGAAAATTTCACGCATCACTTTCAACAAATGGAAGTCTTAATAGATACAGCCTTTCATAACCCTGATGGTTGCAGTTTAACTGCCTTAAAATACACAAGTGAATGCAATTAATAACTTATATGTGTATACATATCTCCATAGTTCATGCAATATCAAAAGAATGTAAGTCATTTTCTATTATAGTTTGAATCACTAATTCTGTATCCACAAGCATCACGAATATCAGAATATTGATGACTAATTACCGCCTTTTCCTCAGAATGAAGAAACGTAGGTCATCTGTAGCTAGTACTTCGACACTATGTACCACTTCAGGTACACTCATGTTTGTGATTTTTCTTCAGAGACATTCAGAATACATGTTGTTTATAATTTTTGACCCTTTATTAATAATCTACCCATGCGTTGAGATGCATCCCTGGCTCTCAAGCAATAAGAGTATGCAGTGTCATAGACACATTCATAGGAACCTAAGTGACTGTATTCCTCACTTTATCAACATCTGCCAAATTGTTAATTGTTCCACAAAAAGGTCGAGGAAAGAGTAAGTTTAGTTACGCTAATGAATTTAACTGATCACTTTTGGTGCACCAACTGACGTCATTGTCTGTTTCCTCGAGAAAAAACATTAAACTAATGTTAGGAGTCACATGGGATATGAATAAGTTTTTGGATTTAGACAGACCAAAAAATACAAAGTCACCCCGAAATATGGTAAAAAGCAGCATTACACATATTTCTGAATTGAAAACAGGTACAATTGAACAATAGGCATCGGGGACACAGTGGTTATGACCTCGTCGATCATGCACATTATCCGGGGCTCGATCTCCGGCCGGCGCATTCCTCTTCATGGCTAAATCAGTAATAAACCTGGTAAAGAGGAAAGGTTGGGCATGAGGCTAGCAACTCCATCCTATATAATTAAACACTTCTACAGAAAGTTCAAGTCACTAGCTTGAGGCCCTATGTTCCACTAGGAACGTGAAGGAAATAAAATAAATCAATTGAACAATAAACAAGCAACAAACGCTTAGTAAAGCTATAAATATGCTGCAAAAGAAAAAAAGTTCAAACTGAATTGAAATTGTCTTATCATCATATCCAGTTTAGATTATACGGAAAGTTAGTCTGATATTCGGAATCTGGAACTTTAGCGATAAAATCTAGAAGATATCCATTTTGTCTCGATTTGACAGTTACGAGAAATAGCTAAATTAATAAACTAGTAACCGTTAGGAAATATGAAGAAATAAGGGGTTAGGCCAAAGTTTATATCAATAAGGGATGGGCTCATTCAGCTCTATACACTTGTTTTCGAACATAATAATTTTGTGCGTATATGTCACTGTGTCACTAGCTAACGAAACAAGGCGAGCAGTCGACTTCCGAATACTGAATACAGAAAACTCCCTCATTGAAAAATTTGGGATACAAAATGGTTGAGCAAAGAAGAGTAATGTTTTCTGAATGCTTATCAACTCAGTAGATTACAAATAATAATAATCATATGCTTGTATCTTAAAATGTAGATGTGCACCACTGAATTTAACTGCAGATGAATTAAGGCATTATGGTTACAATTGAAGAGTAGCCTTACTTGTAAAAATTAAACAAAAAAGTGCATAATGCTGAAAATTCGAAAAAAAGTAAACAAAAAATGATGCATAAATGATTGTTCAAATTATGAGTGTGAAAATATTTGAAGACGGATAGGGTGAAACAATGCGACAATTGAAACAGTAACAACGGGTGTTGTCAGATCCTCACATCCATCTAGCGACGGGCAAGGTAAAGAAAGTGGCTACACGAGTGGGTTGTAGACACACATGATACATTTCTCCGGGTGAATTCTATTGTCTTCAGGTGTATTTGAGAATTATATAAAGGCTTCATTCGAAAATCTGTTCACGTATAAGGAATAGTTGATACCTTCATCAAGAGAGGTAGTTTGAAGTTTTAATTTAACTTTGGTTAAATGTTGCTATGGATATACGAGTACAACTTTAACTTTCAACAAAAATGTATAGGGTGAACTTCAGCGATGTACAAACAAATCAAAAATGTAGTGATTCTTCGTCCTTAAAAGCATTCGAGAGAAGCGATCATGAATCAGAATGAGTATTTGGATAAGATGAGTGGTAAACTTTGTAAACACTAAATTTTTAAATGGTTGAAGGAAAGTGGTTTAACTCGATGGGCGTATGTATGTATTACGCAAGTCCACTAGTACGGGCGCGTGGGGATGATATGGCCTGCTTTAACTAGTGCTACATATTCTGACTTCCAAGTATCATATGACAAATAAATGACTGGCTAAACCTTGAGAAACTCTGGATATTGCACTGGTCAAACATGCTGTATTCATCAACTTTCCTACTTGAGATTACCTTAGAATGATAGTAATTTCCGCTCATAGAAATGAAATCTATTCCTTGGAACTGTAATATGCTTCAGATGAGTGGACTTCTCGAAAGAATTGGCCATTGAATCTTAGTTCTCACATAATTTACTGCATTTTCATCTTCTAGTTATTTGAATAGCGATGGCGTTTATCATAAAATATGTATTAATACGTTTTCCTAATTTCTTTATCCAATCTGCAAATCATTTTACTGCTTGCAGCTAACAGTACATTAAGTAAGGACTCATACTCGCATTTGAGAAATCAGTTAATTTGTCACTGAAAGTGCATTATTCACTGACCCTTTGGTCGGTATCCCCATCATAATGACGAATTCGAAGAAGCAGGATATATGTTACCACTACATTCGTCCTAAAATCTTACTGAAAAATGTTGATGAAAATCGTAGTATTTAGTGAACCTAATCTATGAGTCAGCTTGATCCTTCTTCTTCTGTCAGAAATATAGTGAAGGTATCCCACACACCATGCAGGCTCCTGATTATGATTTTCGCGGATGTTCCAGTGTCTGCTCAAGGTGTGTTTATCTTGATCAGGTGCAATAGAACAAAGTCAGTTTTATAGTGAATGACAATGTAGCCTCCAAATACCACAGTCATTTACGATAAAACGAAAATAAGCATTTTTGAGTTATGTGCAAGAGACGAGACACTGAAACTGACAAATTCCTTATGCTTTATCAGCATATATAGCTGATTATGAACGGAAAATCATGTAAAGATGTCATTAGATGTAGTCCCATAAGCAGTGTTGAAGTTCTCGAGTCACAGGATGTAGCCTCTTTAAGCATTCTGCATATCGTGAATGTCATCCACTGACTGAAACCATAAATCAGCGAATGTGGCGATTTCTATGCGTACCTATGAAATTCACTTTCATCTCGATTTGAGAAGGAAGGCTCATTCTGTGTTAGATTTGTAAGACTGGGTCAATAAATATTATCCTGCCTGTTTCGTAGACACCACATTGGCTGAGTATGCACCGTTATAAAGGGGCACGTAATCATTTCGGCTCATCTACATTCTTTTAAAGACTCATTATGGTGTAGAGGGTCAAAATAAGCCTTTGGAAGTCGTCATGTTCTGGTATTAATTTGCATTGGTGAATCCCTTAAAATACGTATACGGAGTTTCACTTCATACGCACAAAGGTAGCCTGTACAATAACTATATGCACTTGGATACAAATCTAGACTTCAGTATCGTCAATATCTTGGTGCTATTACTATTTTCTCTTGTGATTTTGGCAATGAAGTCATTAACATCAACTTTTTACATACTTAATTTTTACTATTTCTCATTTCTTAAAACATTTAGGGCTTTTGTCATGTAGATGATACGTCATGGCTGAGTATACAAAATGACTTTTATTCCGATTATATCCGTTCAGACGAAGGTGAGATGCTTATTAAATATTTTTGTAATTATTTTTGCATCAGTTGCATTTAAGTTAACATAAATGTTAGTGCAATAGTGTTGTTATGAGTCTCTAACAAATATATTTTCCACGAACGCCTTCTCTGCTCTAAGACAATACTTCCAAGTGATCCAAAGAATTCACTGGCTAGAATGTGAGTTGACAAAGCATTTTTAGTGTGGTGAAGTAATGGTTGTTCATATTCATCAGAATCACATGGGTGTATTTGTAAGGATAAATTGATTGTCATAATATTCATATAGTATTCCAGATCTGATTATGGTTGTCAAAGATCTCGCAAGCGTTTTTACCGAGAAACATTATAGACGTAACATTTGTCGAGTGAAAAAATGTCAGAAAATCCTCAGTAATCATGTGACAATCTGGCTACTGAGTGGAACAATAAAATATACATTCATGAATGCCTTCAAGTCGAAGTCGGAGATGTCGTGCAGCATCACCAGGGAAACATGAATGGAAGAACACTGAAAATCTCCGTAGGTGATGTTGAATCGAACCTGTGAATCTGTTTCAGGAAGAAATAAGAAGCAAGACAACTGATGGTCGTCAAAGAAAGCCTGAGAGTCAATTGAGTAGGGAGGAATGGTGAGACAGAGGATGGACCGGACGGACAACTTTAAGAGAAGCTGAAAATTAAATCAGGTAATCACGTTTAATCGGTGACGAGATTAGCATAGATGAAGCCAATGAAAAACAGAGAACTAAACCTAATAACAATGAGCCGACAGCGTCTAAGAACTTCAGAACTGATCACAATGTGTCTCAACAAGATAAATCTTTGACGGCCACAATGCAGAAATCTTGAATGCCAACAAGTTTCTGGACCCTAGAAGCTTAGAAAGACTAGTCAGAATACATCCAGAAGGACTGCATGCCAACCCGCAGATCACAGCAAATATACTTACGACACTGCTGAGGAATTTTGAGAAAGAAGGAAAAGTAGCTACATACAGGCAATTAGAAACTAAAGTCTTCTCAAAGAAAAGCTAAGGAAATCCTAGTAGAAAGAAGTACCACATAGGATTTTTCCTAACGCAATACCATATTGTTTCAGAGACTGCCACAAATGTGCACATGAAATAATTGCAAATGTTTGGAGAGAAGAAAAAGTATCTAGTCATTGCAGAACAGGCTACGGATGTAGAGCAACTTGTGTTATTACAACGGCCGTCGTGGAGTCATACGCCTAATCGTGCTAAGACATATATTAATTAGCTTCATCCTGAAGAGAACAATTCATGATCTGTATGAAGAAGTAAGACTCGAGAAAGGCGAACCATAGCTTGATCAAATTGTAACGCTACAGATCATCATGAAACAGTGCCATAACAACAGTCAAACGTCAACCTCAATTTGATTGTTTTTTTAAACAGCTTTAAGCTGCACTGAATGCAAAGGGACTTAGAAACTGTTTCGACACTGCGACCTCTGTTACATAACTTTAACAAACTAAATTGACAGCCATATGACGACGGTACTTGTAAAGTGATCCACAACAGAAAACTCATAGAAGTGTTTGATGATGGTAGTAAGAGAATGCTGACTACTATCAGCAAAGTTATCCCTGATTCTGGTGGACTAAATCATGCGTCAGATAGTTATGTGCGACAAGAGAGTATTACTTTGGACTGATGAGATAACTCTAAGAGTGTGGGTGATTCATGGACGATTTATCTCGAGTATCTCATAACTGGATTTTCTAATGCCAAAACCAACAAGCTAACGGAAAAAGCAGGTGCAAACGAGGGGATTCCAGATAACCATGAAGAACATGAATGTGATGAGATTACATAAAGACCTACAACATTAAGTATCAACCAGCATACCACGGAGAAATTCAAACGAGGTCAACTTCAATTTTCTAGACAGCGTCTTTTCAGTAGCAAGTGGTACGAATGTCAAAGCCATCAAGAATCAGAATGGCAAGACTAGAAATCTACTGTACTCAACATAAAGAACATGATATTGATTGTCAACACGACGGTTAACTTAGTTTGTTTTTGTTTTTCACAGAATCGCATTGTCACCAGTATCATTTTGAAGCAGCTTTGAGTATTTGTGGGCAACTGAAAATGTACCCACAGAGAAATTTCTGCCGACATAATATGCCGAATATAGTGCAGTTAGACTGAATACGCTCTGAGGAGACATCACGGGTCATGCTATCGAGTAGAAACCATATTGGGAAGAAACAGTTTGGCGTGGCTCCCAGTGTGACATGAAGGAGACAGTGTGAGATGGAGAGGACAGTGTATGGGCAATCAAGGCGCTTGTCACAAAAGACTGCAGGTACCAGGAGGAAAAATATACTCTACTAAAGACAAATGATCCGATAGAAACACACGGGGATGATAACATAATGATAAATATTTAGTGGTTTTCGTGCTTACTCACATAAATCCAAATCCTTTATATGCATGAGTACAGTCTTCTTTTGGCTTTGAAAATTTCAAATCCACATGAAGCGGTTAGACGTTAATGCTTGCCACAGACCGCTACGAAATCTCATCGTACACACTACTTTGGCTAAATAAATACTTGCCCTTTGAATAAACCCTAGTGATCACGACAGATTTTCCTGCCCGACAATTGTTTCTCAACTACGTGAGTCCTAATAAATGTCAACAAATATTTGCATGTGTTGCCTACAATACAGCTGCAATTCATTAAAAATACGATGAAAACAAATTATGATCGTCAGTTTCAAAACTTTATTCAGTTGTAAGTATTACATGCAAAGTTCAAATAGCGTATTAGTTTGTTCTCACTGATAAAATCATCTTCAAACATTTCAACATGTATTCTAAAATCTGGTTTATTTAATCACGTTTACATCAGATCAAAAAGTAAATATTAAATTGTTACCAGTGTGAAGAGAATTTATATCTTTGCGTATATTAAATTTTCGAATTTCAATTTATTTTAGAAAGTTTTTTAATAATCATATTTTGTATGGTATGAGCTCTGTGAGATATACATTCTAAGCAGAATCTGTCTCATCGTTAATTTCGCTCAGAGGGTGGAAACCCATTCTGTAATTTGTGGAAAACACCTAGAAATAACAATACTTGGGGGTAGGATAAATATTTAGGTGACCCGGGAATGTGGTTCCACATCAAAGATATTATCATTAGGAGAAAACATGTAACTTTAGTGTCACGTATCACACTGTGGCTAACTTAATACCAAATCAAGAGGATCATTTAACTCTTGGATTTCTTTCGCAAATTTCTCGACATGATGATTCACAAAGAATATCACCCAAAAAAGCAGAAAATACCTGTTAATTTTGTAGTGTTACTCACCTCTTCTATTACTACGGGATATTTCTTCATTGGGGTATTATTCTGGAAGACTGGATTAAAAATCACACAGTTGACCTGAACGCACTTCACTTTTTGAAATAATAGAAAAGATTTGTAACTCAGGTGGATGATTTGCAATTGGTAGTGTTCTCTGAGCTCCTTGGTTTAATTTCGGAGCTTTCATCGTCTTTCTGGACGACATCTTCAGCGCAGTATTTAGGATAAAGTTAAATGATTTAAATTTCTTCATGAGTCTTTCGGTAACCATATTTAAATATGTATTGACCGTTTTCTATTGATTGGGATTTTAAACTTTCTGGTCACCTGATTTGCTTTTTATTAGTTGATATATTTCATCTATATTAACGTGTTCATTAATGGCATTCTCGTTTGAGTACCAGGTTTGTAGTAATTCACTGGCTATTAGGATCCCACATATTTTGGTTTTGTCTGTAAGTCTTGCATATATTTTATATTATCGTTCTCACACCTTTTGTTATTGACTGTTAATCTCGCACCTATCGTATATTATCATCTCTCATGCACTTTGTTATTGGCTATTAAGATCAATTATTTCAAATACTGCTAGCTGTCCATATTGTTGTAAAATGTATGAATACCATGGCTTTCTTTGTCGTTGTTGCACTTCAATACACAGTCACAGTCCAGCCTTTGTCTTTTGAAAAAGGCGTGCTATATTAAATCGGAAAGTATGACAAGCAGATAGGCAGATTAGTTCACGCGCAGAGAGAGCAAGGTGAAAAAGTCTTTATTCAATTCCCTTAAGTTATAACGAATAGGCGACGGGGTTCACTCTAATTCAGTGCAGTTATAACAAATTGGTGACGGGGTTTTACCTATAACAAGCAAGCGACGACGGATCTTATTCTGTTCAGCGCAGCTATATAACATTTTTGACTGTGTTAATTACAACCCAATTACAATGTCTATCTCTCTGGACGATCTTAAATCTATCTTGCAGCAGCAGCAAGTTCAGAATGAAGCAGCTCAACTATAATTAATCGAAGCTCTCACTCAGAAGCTGTCCATTCAAGTTCCATCAACATCTCATTCTGACAAATATGAAAGCATCTCAAATTCCATTAGTGAGTTCAACTACGACCCAATATCTTGTCTCGTATTTGATGCATGGTTCAATCGTTATGATTATATTATTGTATCCTTTAGTTCCTAGAGGAACATAGGGCTTCAGCTGCGCACCTCCATTGACTTCGGTTTTCTGACAACTTTTTCACCCTGCTCCAGGTCTGTCCACATGCTTTCATCTCCTCTTCACATGACCTCCTCCAAGTCACCCTTGGACGACCAACTCGCCGCCTCCCTTTCGGGTTCCACTCGAGGGCTTGTCTAGTGATGTCACTTGATGGTTTCCTCAGCGTATGGCCAATCCATCTCCATTTCTTTCTGCCTATTTGTTTCACAATCGGTTCCTGATTGGTTCGCTCCCAGAGATCCCTGTTGCTGATCTTTTCTGGCCATCTGATCTTGAGTATTGAGCGGAGACAGTTGTTAATGAAGGTTTGAAGTTTGTTTGAGATGCTCTTTATGACTCGCCAAGTCTCTGATCCGTATAGTAGCACTGACTTCACATTGGAGTTGAAAATCCGGATCTTATTTTTGATGCTGATTGCTGTTGACCTCCACACAGATTTGAGAGTAATGAAAGCTTGTCTTGCTTTTCCGATTCTGGCTTTGATGTCCTCGTCAGTTCCGCCTGTAGTTGAGACGATGCTTCCCAGGTAGGTGAAGGAGGTTGTTTCTTTCAGGTTCTTCCCATTTATGCTTATTGTGGTCTGTTGTTGCTGTTGATGTTGGCTAGGAATCTTCATCATCTCTGTTTTATCTATGTTCACGTGAAGTCCTATCTTTGATGCTTCTTCTGCCAACTTGTTACTTTTCATTTGCATATCTTCCAGTTTATGGGAAATCAGACATATATCATCGGCGAAATCCAGATCCTCCAAGTCTTTTGTGTCAGTCCATTTTATGCCTGTTCCCTCGTTGGTTGCCGTTGTCTGTCGCATTATCCAATCAATTGCAATCAGGAAGATCATTGGTGATAGTAGACAGCCTTGCCTCACTCCCGTCCTCACTTCGAAGGCTTCCGTAAGTTTCCCGTTGTGGATTACTTGGCATGCAGCATTGTCGTATAACTGTTGGATGAGGTGTATAATTGTCGATGGGACCCCGTAGTAGCGAAGTAGTTTCCAAATGACCTCTCGATCGACGCTGTCGAAGGCCTTTTCAAAGTCGATGAAGTTGAGATAGAGAGGTGACTGCCATTCCAAGCTTTGTTCAATGATGATCCGTAGAGTGGCGATTTGATCAATACATGATTTGTTTCTCCTGAATCCAGCCTGTTCCGGACGAAGTTTTTCATCTAGGGCTTGTTTGATTCTCTCCAGGATGATGCGACTTAGTATCTTGCTTGGAATGGACAGAAGCATAATTCCACGCCAGTTTTTACATTGACTTAAGTCTCCTTTCTTTGGAAGTTTGAATAAGTAACTGTTCTTCCAATCCTCGGGTACTTTGCCCTCTTTCCACACCTTCTCCAGTAGTGGTGTCATCAAGTCCGCTGTTGTCTCTGGGTCTATTTTCAAAGCCTCTGCTGGGATTCCATCTGGTCCCGGTGTTTTCCCAGTTTTAAGCATCTTGATTGCATTCAGGACTTCTGATTTCGTCGGGGGGTCAGTGTTCACTGGTAGTTCTGCTTCCGTTGTTGGTATTGCTGGACGTGTTGTAGGTGGCGGACGATTTAGAAGTCTTTTGAAGTGTTCAACCCAGTGCTTTCTCTGTTCCACCTCTTTGGTGATTGACTTTCCATTGTCGTCCTTTATTGGCTTAATCTGTGTCGAACGTTTGCCCGAAAGGTTCCTAGTTGTTTGGTAGAGTGTGGCGAGGTCTCCTTTGCCTGCAGCTTGTTCTGCTTCGTTTGCCATGGTTTCATAATATTTTCTTTTGTCTTCCCTGGCACTTTTCTTCACTCTTTTGTTCAGTGTATTGTAGCTTGCATTCAGCTCCTGTTTTTGTTGCTCGTCCGTGCACTGGATAATCTTTTGCTTCACTGTCCTTCTCTCTTCTATTAGTTTCCAAGTGTCCGTAGTGAGCCACTGTTTGTCCTGTCTCTTTTTTCTGCCTAGAATTTCTATGCAGGTTTGGCTCCACACCGTTTTCAAGTTGTTCCAGTGCTTTTCAACGCCGACCTCTTCGCTAGTGTTGATTTGTGTCTCGGCTTTGTCCTTTATGCTTGCAATGAAGATGTCCTTTGTAGCCTGGTCCTTCAGCTTTTGAGTGTTGAACTTGGCTTGTGGTCTATCTGCAGCTCCTGATTCCCTGAAAGCTTTTAATTTGATTTGGATTGTCCCTTGTACGAGATAGTGGTCTGAGCCAACGTCTGCTCCTCTTCTTGCTTTTGTGTCCAGTAGGCTGCGCCTCCACTTCCTTGAGATTGAGATGAAGTCGATTTGGTTTTTGGTTTGCCCGTCTGGTGACACCCATGTAGCCTTGTGGATATCTTTGTGCTTGTATACACTGCCACCAATCACCAGTTCGTTGAAGGCGCAGAAGTCGGCGAAGAGTTCTCCGTTTTCATTCATTTCTCCTAGAGCTTCTCTACCCATGATGAGTTCCCTTCCCGTATTGTCTGGTCCCAGTTTGGCGTTCATGTCTCCCATTAGTATTTTCATGTCGCCAGCTGGAGTATTGTCCATTGTTGCCTGTAGTTGCCTGTAGAATTCTTCTTTCTTCTCGAGGTCTGCGTTGTTTGTGGGTGCATAACATTGTATGATTGACACTTTCCTTCCTTTGGAGTTGAACCTGGCGGTCATTATCCTGGACGAAATCGCCTCCCATTGTATCAGGGCTTTCGTTGCCGTTGGTGACATCATGATAGCCACGCCCTCGGTGTGCGTGTGGTTATCTTCTGGGTGACCGGAGTAGATCACTGACTCACCTGTTGACAATTTGGTGAGTCCACTCCCATTCCATCTGCTCTCACATATTCCCAGCACTTGTATTCCGTATCTTTTCATCTCGTTGGCGATCTGGGCAGCTTTTCCAGTCTCGTACATAGTTCGGACGTTCCATGTTCCTACACAGACTTTTTCTTTTGGTGCAAGGAGGTTCACATACTGAAGTTCTGTAGCAATTTTTGTTTACAGGGTGGGGTTGCTAGCCTCACGCCTGAGAAAAGAATGATTACATTAAGTAAAAGTTTAGAGAGAAGCAACTTTTTGGGTTGCTCCCCTCAAAATCAGAAAATAACGGACAAACAATGAGAACAACATCAACAAAGGAAACAGTTCACAGAAAAAAGGGCAAAAAGCGACGACAACTATACAATAAGACAACATGCAATATAGTTCAGTACATTTAACTAAAATGATATCTTAACCATAAACTCACTGACTTGGAGCAATTCTTTGTTTATCATCCACACACATACATACACAGGCGTATACAAAACACACGCGCGTATCTTTCCTGTTTATAGTTTTTGCTTTTCCTTATGGTAGTAAAAAATGAAGGAGGAAATGAGCTGAACGATCACTGTTCTTCTTCTTATTATTATTAACTGTTCCTACTTTTATTTATGTATGTATGTGTATATGTTTAATGTTCAGGGATTGTTCAATATTCAATATTTAATTTGAATACTGTGCGCGCCTTTTCTTCCACACAATTGTTTTATTTGAATTAGTGAATAAAATATAAAGGTAAGTAAAATCTGTGTTCAATGGTGTTCAATCAATATTAGTTCTTGTTAAATATAAAATTAATAATAGTAACAATGCGCAAAATACAGATAGAAAATTCACCAGAAATAATTTGTTACGAAGACGTTTTCCGTATTGAATGCTACATGTTTGATGATGCTGCCAAAGTCCGATTGTTACTAAGAAAACTTGGTACTGTTGAGCACAACAGATATGTTAACTTCATTCTGCCCAAGAACCCACGTGAGTTATCATTCGATGAGACAGTCACCGTTTTATCACAAATCTTTGGTGAACAGTCATCCATGTTTAATATTCGGTATCAATGTTTTCAGTTGACAAAAATGCCTTCCGATGATTATGTCACTTACGCTGGCAAAGTGAACAAGGAATGTGAAAGGTTCAAACCACACGAAATGACATCAGATCAGTTCAAGTGTTTGATTTTTATTTGTGGGTTGAAGAACCCAGAAGATACTGACATAAGAACTCGACTTCTGTCACTCGTGGAACAAGACCCGAAAATGACTTTACAAATGGTGACAGCAGAATGCCTACGTTTAATCAACTTGAAGCACGATACTGCTATGGTGGAGTGCAAACGACAGTCGTCTGAATTTGGTTCGATTAACACAGTGAAAAGTCCTCCGATCACCGTTAAGCACACAGAACGTCAGTCTCAGAATTCAGCTAAACCTCCTTCAGTGTGCTGGCACTGTGGTTCGTGGCATTTTGTCAAGTTCTGTCCTTTCAAGAAACATAAATGCCGTAATTGTCACCGTTTTGGACATAAGGAGGGTTACTGTCCACCGCAGAAAAATCCTTCGGTGAGGAACAGAAGTAGTCGTTTCAAGCCGAAACAATCTCCTCGAGTACAGACCATTTTCACAACTTCTAAAGTCGATTTCGCCAGCAAACGTAAGTACATTACACTAGGTATTAATGGCAAACATATTCGTCTTCAGTTGGATACGGCATCAGATATTACCTTAATTTCCCGAACTACGTGGCGCATACTTGGGTGCCCACAGATTCTGCCGACCGAGCATGTCGCTAAGAATGCCTCTGGAGATATACTGAAACTCGTGGGTGAGATAAATTGCCAGGTTCAGTTTGGTGAGCATCACTTCAATGGTGTATGTTACGTTACAAACTACCATGATTTGAATTTGCTTGGTCTTGACTGGTTAGACAAGCTCCATATCTTCAATGTACCATTAAATTCAGTATGCTCTAATGTTTCGTCCTCACCACATAACGTTGTTCCCGGACATGTATCTGATCAGTCTCTCTTGCAACGCCTGCGTCAAAAGCACGCTTCTGTCTTCCAGGACAAACTTGGTTGCTGCAAATTTACCCAAGTTGTTTTGTCTCTAAAGCCAAACGCGAAGCCAATTTTTCGTCCAAAACGTCCAGTTCCGTATGCTGCTGTCACATTGGTTGAGAATGAACTCGACAGACTGGAAGCATTGGGTGTCATCAAACCAGTAACGTATTCGCCCTGGGCTGCTCCGATAGTTGTTGTACGCAAAGCAAATGGTTCCATTCGCCTGTGTGCAGATTTCTCAACTGGGTTAAATGATGCTCTAGAGGACCATGCTTATCCATTACCAATTCAAGAAGACTTATTCGTCAAACTTAATGGTGGAAAATGTTTTGCAAAAATTGACCTTGCTGATGCTTATCTTCAAATAGAAGTTGAACCAAAGTCTCAAGAGTTGCTAACAATCAACACTCATAGAGGTCTCTACCAGTTTACTCGCTTACCATTTGGTGTGAAACCAGCACCCGCAATTTTTCAGCAGATCATGGATACTATGCTTGCTAACCAACCTGGTGTTGCTGTCTACCTCGACGATGTGATAATCACAGGGAGTAGTAAGTCTGAATTGTTTGATCGACTTGACGCTGTGCTATCCAAAATGTCAGAGTTTGGGTTCTACCTTAAAGAGGATAAATGTACATTTTTCATGGATTCAGTAAAGTATCTTGGGTTCATTTTCGATCAACATGGACGTCGACCAGACCCAGAAAATGTACGTGCTATTCAGAATATGCCCGCTCCCACTAATGTTGCCACTCTGCGATCTTTCCTTGGCCTCATCAGCTATTACAGTGCATTTCTACCAGAGCTTCATCACATACGTGCTCCACTGAATCGCCTGTTATCGAAAAATGCAAAATGGAATTGGTCACCTGAATGTCAAAATGCATTTAAAAAAGTAAAATCGTTACTCCAGTCAGACATGCTGCTTACTTATTATGATCCAAGTCTTGAAATCATCCTTGCTGCAGATGCATCCGACTATGGTATTGGTGCTGTTATATCTCATCGTTTTCCTGACGGAAGGGAGAAAGCTATTGCACATGCATCTAGAACACTGAATACAACCGAACGCAAATATAGCCAAATTGAGAAAGAAGGTTTGGCGCTTATCTTCGCAGTCAAAAAGTTTCACAAAATGCTTCATGGTAGGAAATTCACCCTATTTACTGACCATAAACCCCTGTTATCGATATTTGGTTCGAAAAAGGGCGTTCCAGTGTACACTGCGAATCGGCTTCAAAGGTGGGCTGTCATGTTACTGGGATATAATTTTGATATCAAATACAAACCTACCTCTGAATTTGGCCAGGTAGATGCATTATCACGGCTGCTAAGCCATCAGAAGTTGGAAAGCGAGGATGTTGTTATTGCATCCATCTCTGTTGAAGATGATGTAAACAGAGTTCTGGTAGGCGCGACTCAACTTCTTCCGGTGACTGCAGTTGAGGTTGCCAGACACACACTGCGTGATCCAGTTTTACAGCAAGTATCAAAGTTCATCCGATTTGGCTGGCCTCCACATGTTCATTCAAATGTTTTAAAACAGTTTTACCAGCGACGCCAATCCCTATCCATCGTTAATGAATGCATAATGTTTGCTGATCGTGTTGTGGTTCCAGCTAATCTTCGTGACCATGTGCTTCGGCAGCTTCATATATCACATCCTGGTGTTGGGAGAATGAAGGCGATCGCTCGCAGTTATGTTTACTGGCCCAACATCGATGACCATATCGAAGACCTCGTTCGCAAGTGTAGTAAATGTGCTCAAGCATCAAAGTGTCCACGCAAGACAGAACTATGTTCCTGGCCACGACCGGACAAACCATGGTCCCGTGTTCATGTTGACTTCGCTGGACCGTTCAATAGTATGCATTTCTTAATATGTGTCGACGCGTTTTCCAAATGGCCAGAGATATTTCCTATGCATTCTGCCACATCAATTGCAACAGTGTCCCACCTACGTCAACTATTCTGTCGTTTTGGTATGCCTGATGTTCTGGTGTCCGATAATGGATCGCAGTTCACCTCATCACTGTTCTCAGATTTCTGCAAACTGTTTGGCATCCAGCATATTCGTAGCCCCCCGTATCATCCCCAATCGAATGGACAGGCTGAACGTTTCGTCGACACCTTTAAGCGTGCTTATGCAAAAGCGAAGGGGGAGGGAACAACAGAAGAAATTTTGGATAGATTCTTGCTGCATTATCGTACGACGCCAAATCCTTCCGCCCCAAATCAGTTATCCCCAGCGGAAATTATATTTGGCCGAAAGATCAGAACTGCCCTCGACTCAATTAAGCCTAGGCAAGTAAAGCAGGGCTGCAGAAATACAAAAATGGAAAACCAATTCAATCGCCATCACGGAGCTAAACGTCGAGTTTTCAAATTGTATCAGCAAGTTTATGTACGAGATTTTCGCTATTCACCTCCGAGATGGATTCGAGGACAAATAGTGGGGCAGAAAGGAAGGGTTTTATACAAAGTGAATGTAGAAGGACAGTTATGTGTCAGACACACGAATCATATACGAGATGCGTCAGATAGACCCGACAATGGGAGACGAGACCTCACGTTAGAAGTATTAGTAGATACATTTAATCTTCCGCAGCCGGAAGCCCGGGACACAGATCACACTCTATCCAGTACCATGCGAAGGTCAACTCGACAAAGAAGAGCTCCGAAACCTTTTCAAATAGATCCAAAAAGCAAGTCCTACACTCTTTACGGGAGAGGTGATAGGATCCCACATATTTTGGTATTGACTGTTTAATCTTGCATATATGGTATGTTATCATTCTCACACATTTTGGTATTGACTGTTAATCTTGTATATATGGTATATTATCATTCTCACACATTTTGGTATTGACTGTTAATCTTACATATATGGTATATTATCATTCCCACACATTTTGTTATTGACTGTTAATCTCGCACATATGGTATATTATCATCTCTCACGCACTTTGTTATTGGCTATTAAGATCAATTATTTCAAATGCTGTTAGCTGTCCATATTGTTGTAAAATGTATAAATACCATGGCTTTCTTTGTCGTTGTTGCACTTCAATACACAGTCACAGTCCAGCCTTTGTCTTTTGAAAAAGGCGTGCTATATTAAATCGGAAAGTATGACAAGCAGATAGGTAGATTAGTTCACGCGCAGAGAGAGCAAGGTGAAAAAGTCTTCATTCAATTCCCTAAAGTTATAAAACCGACAAGTTTGGTGTTTCCTCTGTTTAAGATTTTGATTTTATCCCAATCAAATTGATGTCCATAATTATATGTATTCATTGATACTAAAGAATTTATATCATGTCTTTTCACGGCTGACTTGTGTTCTTGGATTCTTATTCGAAGGGGACGCCCACTTTTGCCGACTGAATGTTCATTACAGTTCATACAATTTATTTTGTAAATGGTGTTAATTTTATCTCCTTTTACTATCGGATCTTTTGGTTTGCATAAGATCGAATTAGGCGATTCAGCTGGTTTGTGTGCTACATCTATACCAAACGGTTTCATTATTCTAGCCGTTATTTCAGAGATGTTTCTGATGTATGGTAGGATGAATTTCTTTTTGGTCTTTAGTGATGCTTCTCTGTTGGTGCTTTCATTCGATTTTAAACACTTTTTGATGAAATGTTTTGGATAACCATTCTTCTTGAAGACCTTTTGTAAGTATTTTTCTTCCATTCTTTTCAACTCTGGTGTGCTACAATGTGTTTGAATTCTTCTAAATTCTACATCCCAATCAATAGAAAACGGTCAATATATATTTAAATATGGTTACCGGGAGACTCATGGAGAAATTAAAATCATTTAACTTTATCCTAAATACTGCACGAAGTTAGTATTCATGATCGGCTTTATACCTGCCCGAATCTTTTCAGTAAAATCCTCGGTTCCATTCACCATCATAATAAATCAAATGCGAAAATGCCTTAAAAGTTCCGTTAGGAAGCTATGCGGATTCGATTATTTCTCGAATAAAAACCAAGTGGTGTTTAGCTAAATTATCTAACCGAAATCAACCCCAAGAAGTGTCTATGATTCACAAAGAATATCACCCAAAAAAGCAGAAAATACCTGTTAATTTTGTAGTGTTACGCACCTCTTCTAATACTACGGGAAATTTCTTCATTGGGGTATTATTCTGGAAGACTGGATTAAAAATCACACAGTTGACCTGAACGCACTTCACTTTTTGAAATAATAGAAAAGTACTGCTAATATTTTTAAGCGGTGAAATGTTTAGTACGTTTGTTTATTTGATATCTACCTTAAGTTTTGTCTAACACTTACATATCCATGGCAGATTCATCAATAATATAGGGCGTTCTTGGAACTGTGTAAACTACCATAGATTTTTACATATTGGAGAATAGACTTTATAGGAATCGCCACTGTAAACGCTAGTTCTCTTTGGTAATTGAGTCTATTTTTGGAGCCCTAAATTCCTCACAGTGCTGACTATCCAACTAAATATGTGAAGAAACGTCCAGATCACTCAAAATAACAGTGCATGTACATAAACGCCTAACCAAATGTCAACCAACAGGAACACAACCTTACAAAATTCTTGAAAAAATTCATCGATAGCTGCACATGCATGGGACCAAAACCACAATATCGATTGGAACAATGTGTGTATTCTAAAAAGAAACATGAACAAATGGAAAGAAAGACTCATAACAGAATCGATATTCATTAAAGTCACACCGGGTACATGTAACAAGGGCGACTCAACAGCACAACTGTCAACAACTTGGAATATAATTCTGAATACAAAAACATGAATGAGCAAAATAATAATGAACTATATATATGAGTATAAATCATAAATGTGTGAAAAAAAACAATTCCAACAGTGGTGTGAATACGGGCAGCAGTAATTTTGCTCGAAATTTTACCAATAACAAAAGTTATCATTGTGTGTAAACTATTGAAATATAATTATACTTTATTTGAGGTTTAGAAGTGTTTGCGAAACTGAACTATATGGTATGGTGAAAATCTACATTTTACCATACGGTCGGAGCAGTTGCCAATTCGGGATGCTCTACGGTCGTGCAAAGATTCTGAACGGTACAGAAGCAGCATCCTAAATGTATGCGATTATGTGTGATCCTAAACTCCGAGATAGGTGTTTACGGATCTCGGTAGTGACTTCAGAGCTATTGTTTCATTGATCCTGAATTGAATTCGTCATCCGCGCCACCTGTAATTTCAACGATGATGACCAGGTAAGTGAAATCGACGACTTCAGTTTTATTTCTCATACTGATGGTAATTGGAGTTTGTTGCTTGTTCTTAACTAGCTTCATATTCTCTACGCTTGCGTAACTTCCTGCTATCGTCGTTGTTCCTGTCAGAATCTTTGTTTACTGCTATTATCTTCGCGTTTATGTGGGATGTGACACTAATGATTCGCGAATTCCGGATATCTCATTGGCTTTGTGTCGATTCAGCTTGTTCCCATCTTCCCAGTGCTTTGGTTGGTTGCATGATCTGGCCTATCATACTCAAGAAAATCGATGTGATGGGGGGTGAAGAATAAGCAGTCTGTCAGATGATGATGAGTATTCTCTTGATTCCATCGACATACAACAGATTTTCCTCTTATCCATGCCGCTTGGACGAAGCGCATTGGATGCGTGACATTATCTGTTAGGGTCGGTGTGTTTGTTTTAATTGTCTCTGGGAGAATTTAACCCGGTGCTTTGTCTCCTCCAGCTCGGGTGTTCCTAATGACATAAAGGCTTTTCTGATTATCAGAGAGTTCGTGTTAACTAGTAGTATTTTGTTGGCCGATTCTAAATCTGTGCGATCATCTGACGTCAATCGACTCAAGAGTCCTTCAGTGTGATAACCTCTTTGATTATAACGTTTATTATATCCTCACCCAGGGTCAAGCGTTGTAAGGTCTTTCATACTTGCAGCCTTCTATGGTTGTTTTCTGCCTTCTCATCACTTTCTTGTTGTTCAGGATAGCATAAACTTAAATCAGATTATGTTTTATGAGTTAGTATTTGAATTGGTTCACCAACCCTTTTTATTTTACCGGCGTACAGGAATCTGTACAGAGATATTTAACATCCTGCTTCATTTTCATCACAAAAATATCCAAACGGGCTTCTTTCGTCATCACTTGCAGAAAACTTTATCGTTTCCCGGCGAAGTTAAACTTTCGACACCACTAACTACCAATCAGCGAATTATCCAATGAGATTCACGAACGATGTCGAATTATCCAATGAGGTTCACGAACGCAATTCAATGTTGTATAGCGCTTGATTCATTTCTAATGCGTGACCTTACAAGGCTGTTGTTGCAATTCGAGGAGGTTAGTGTTTCCCAGTATTTCCTAGATTTCAGTTGCTCCGGAAAGAACGAATTTGATTGTGTGGTGGTATCATGTTAAAAAACAAAGGTTTTTTGTATTTACAGGATTAATTGATTTTTGTCCAGAAAATCTTCATTAGGGGATCTAAGTAATCTTCTGGATATTAGAAACTAGTTTTGGCCTGGACAAAAATTAAGTTTGGGGTGAAAAGAAGGTAAATTTCAAATTCTTTATTGAATATTAGATGGTATTCCTACCAAGGGATTTTTCTCCATTGAAAAATCCTACTTTTTTTTTTTTTTGTTTTTTTTAAAATAATTCTTTATTGCCTTTATGTGCTGGTTTGTTTGGGTAATAACTTTGCCCGTTTCCCTATGTAGTATTCATTGGTGACATTGTCTGAATCCACCATATTCTCTGATGAATAAACCGAAGATGCATTTTTTAGCTTCGTGCTTTATGCTTTGTATATTGAATTGAAATCGTGGTCTGTCTTTACTTTATTTGAGTATCTTCCAGTTGATTTAGAATTCCCATTTCTCTAAATAGTGATATGAAAACACATCCACTCATCTCTTAGATCTCCTTTACGATAATCATCTTGTCCATATTCTTTAGATTGAGGCAAGGTGTGTCTGATTTTAACTGTGTCGATCTTTAGGAATTTACGTCACCTAAAGTATATTCTTGTGCTTTTTGACGCTGCCTGCAATCATTTCATTCATAAAGGCTTGAAGGTTTTCCTCATTCATTTCACCCAAAACACCTCGATAAATGTTGCCTAACCTTTACATGCATTCACCTCCTAGTTTGACTTGAGTTTACTCCACCATCTAGATTCTGCTGTCGCTGACTGTATGAGGACTTGTCCGTTTGCAGTAGTCTGTGGAACACTTTCTTATTTTCTTAGTTTGCATTTTCATCAGGAGCGTGACTAATTTTGATTTCACTTTTCCCGCTTATTGAGTTCAATCACATTGTCATATTCCTCATTGAAACTGATTCCCAGTGTATGAGGTTTTTCGATGCACTTGTTAACTTTGAAACTTATATGCAGCTCGTAATTGTTGTCCACTTGCCTATAGTGGATTAACGACAAATTAATTACTAATATGGAGAAGTCATCTGTCATCCCCGATTCTGAACAGTCTGATGTTACATTTTCAAATCTTCTTCTACAAACATTAAACACAGAGTGAACTTTCAGTGTTGTCATGCGCAATTCTCTCTCATTGTTAGAGAAAATAGACGAACAGGCCTTTGAAACGTTTTGCCACCAACAACCTTTAATTAGGGTCCCTGTAGGCAACAGGAGTATAGATTATTCTTCTCAGTTTAAATTCTCATATGCAATTGATTTGTTGCAGAAATATGTGAATTATTCAGGCTTTCCTTTGTCAATAGCTGCAGACAAGTTGACTACTGAGTTGAGGTTACTCTGTTTTGCACTTTAAGTGATGGTCTACCTCCTTCAAGCAGTTTTAGAGTTTACAGATTTTTAGAACTTAAGAGAACCTCAAATGAACATGCATTCACCTTTCCTTCGAATGCACGTGAAGAAATGTAAAAATATGTGTATAGGAGAAATGGAATTATTTGATACAGACCTCATCGTAGATACGTATACTTGAGGTGAAATAGGGCTTAGTATTCACCGTCTTCAGTGATTTTGATTATTGATCATCTCTGACTGCATTCTACAACAAAATGAATACGATTTGACAATAGCATTCAGAACCGGTTTCCCTGTAAAGTATTAGTTACTCCAGGCTTGATCTTATCTTTATAGAATTAGTGGACAGCCATGCAAATTAGCGACTCCTTTGCACCAGTTATAATGTGTTCCTAATGACTGAACTTGCTTACGACCAGTGAATAACTCAAGCTTCACTGGAATTGAAACTTACTTAGGGATATTTGGTCCGACGTTCTGCGTTATCAAATGTCATTTCGATTGTCTCAAGTTAATAATGAGTATCTTCAATGTTTTGTTTTTTCAAAATTTTTACAATTTACTTAAGAGAAATCTTACGGTAAGCAATCTGTCTGCTTTCAGTAAAAATACCTCAGGTTTTCAAAATATCGTGTTCTACCTTTTCAAATTCTGTTGTTTCTGATTATGAGTATAGTGTCACTACAGCATTTCTATGCGTCATTTACCTTCAAAACAAATACAGAAATAGATCATATTCAGAAATGAATCTGTCTGATATCGACTGAATCACGCACCATTATACAGGGTAACCGACAAATACTGAAAATACTGAGTTCTTGAATACAAAGGAAGAGTATAGCAACTATTTGAAATGGAGATCCTCTAAAAACAGAATTCAGATACGTAATTCAGGAAAAAGTGCTAATGAATACGCACAAACAGGATAAATTCTAAAACAGATAGTAGACCCAGTGCTTTCTCGTTCCACCTCTTTGGTGATTGACTTTCCATTGTCGTCCTTATTGCTTAATCTGTGTCGAACGTTTGCCCGAAAGGTTCTAGTTGTTTGAGAGTGTGGCGAGGTCTCTTTGCCTGCGCTTGTTCTGCTTCGTTTGCCATGGTTTCAAATATTTCTTTTGTCTTCCTGGCATCTTCACTCTTTTGTTCAGTGTATTGTAGCTGCATTCAGCTCCTGTTTTTGTTGCTCTCGTGCACTGGATAATCTTTTGCTTCACTGTCCTTCTCTCTTCTATTAGTTTCCAAGTGTCCGTAGTGAGCCACTTTTGTCCTGTCTCTTTTTTCTGCCTAGAATTTCTATGCAGGTTGGCTCCACACCGTTTTCAAGTTGTTCCAGTGCTTTTCACGCGACCTTCGCTGTGTTGATTTGTTCTCGCTTTGTCCTTTATGCTTGCAATGAAGATGTCCTTTTAGCCTGGTCCTTCATTTTGAGTGTTGACTTGGCTTGTCTACTGCAGCTCTGATATATAAATATTCTCACAGTATAGTTTAGGTTTAATACAACGAATACCTATCAACTCAGACAACAGCCTAATATGATACGTACGCTTGAGACTCAAAATCGACAGAGTGACAAGTGGAAGACTCATTCGATTTTTTAACATGTAAAATAGAATGTCACGCAAATTCGTGGAATATCGCTACATTTGAAATGATTCATTTTCGCTGTTCCAGATATTCGGTAGTTTACATCTTGATCTAGAGTATCATTTACATTTGTCTTTTATTTTAGCAACGGAAAAAAGTGAGAATGCTAATATAGTGTATTATTATTTTTATTCACGTCATTATTCCCGTGATGATTACGTTGATTTCTGCCTTAACTTTGGCTACAAATGGAAATCATCATTGCAATCAGTTCTTTTAAACTGTTATATACTCACTTATCAACTGATTTCAAGCTCTCATTTGCTAGTTACAGGGTTTTAGCCATGTGACGCACAAATTTCAAGACCGCCGTCTCCAATTCTGGCTACACTTGACAATCTGGCGTTTTGGTTTTACTCACTGCCTGGTCAAAATATCACATTCTCAGACATGACAAAATTTTATTTTGGTACAGCTAATTGAAACATTTATCTCAAAAAATGCAATGAACACATGGATTACATCAGCGAAATTCCCAAAGGAATTCAAAACTTTTTCAATGAACATTTATAATTCCATACAAAACAAAGTAGCATACACACTGATGGCTTCACCAGTTAGCTGTTTTACACAAAAGCGAAAGAGATACTCTCAAATCGTCATTGCACTTCAATCTTCTGTTAAAACTTTTTTATGGAGAGTTCTTATTAGACAATACATGTTAATGTATTCCTGATTGGTGATTTAATTGTAATAATTATGAAAATGAATAGAGAATAAAGGTAAGCTCCTCACACAAAAACATGTTCCTAGTTAATATTCAATTGGGAGAAATGTCTGAAAAATTCCTAATAATATACATATATCAATGCGAAATTCGTGCAAGAATCATCATTTCCATCAGTTCAAATAAGAGAGACAGTAGGTAGGAACACCAGGATGAATCATGTCAACCTCCTCTAAAGATCTCACTATTTCTCCATATTGAGAAAATGCTCACAAAATAGGTGGCAAGCAGCCGTATTATATTTTCGAAATCACGCTGCTGTCTTTCAAGTTTACATAAAGCTAAATGAGAGACTAATGCAAATTATTAATTCATCCACTATTCATGAATAAATTATCTTTAAGAACACAATATTCGATGAAGAGACTCTTTTCAACGGATAAAATAATAAACTGTACGATGGTATTTATATGGTTTTGTAATGCAATTATAATGTTTGTGATCATAATCATGGTTATATATCAAGTGTGTCGGTGGCACAGTGGTTAGGATTCTCACCGACCATGCACATGTTCCAAAGTTCGATATCCTGCCGATACACACCTGATATCTATGGTCGTCTTGCAAAATTTGGCCTACCGATATCACATACTGAAAATCTCATAATTGTATCAAATGATACGGTGTGAAATCAAGCTGAAATGAGAAAAAAAGTAGCGAGTGGCAAAACAAATAATTTGATGTACAAAATAATTCGTAGGATGAATAGAAGTTGCAGAGTGGCGTATAGATGTATTATCAGTAGACAATCATAAGACGTTACATAACACGATGTCAAATTTGATAGGACAAAATTCAACAATGCAAAAGTTTTCAATTCAGATTGACATGTGGTACAAGTAAGGTAATACTAGAAACAGTTCAGAGTGATAATAGTTCTGGTAATAATAATAAGGTTGATAATATGAATGGTATTAATGAGGGAACTCTAGGTGGACTAACCAAACAAACACATAAAAGCGACAGTATGTTTATTTACTTATAATGAAAGCCCAAATAACGAAAATACATATTTTTTTGTACAAAGGTCTGACTTATAAGTGCAGAACAGAGGAAACTCTGAGAGTCACAGCAAATTTGGCAGATAGCCTCAAAATCATGATCAGGCTTGGTAGAGCGCTATAAGTCGATCAAGCGATCAACATACCCTTCCTTTTTCTTTTATTCTCTGTTTGGAGAGGAATCTCAGCTTATGATGAATGCACCTGACTCTACGAAAACGTACTTCGTGCCAGTGTGATGCTATGTAATATATAATGATACTTTGCAGACTGGAAAGTGGTAACAATCGATATATCTTTCATTTCCATTCAAGCCTTTGTCCGTGTTACGTCAGAAAATATACAAAAATTGCCTGAGTTGGTTTTATGTTGTTCATTTCTGAAATCGTCTATAGTTTTTAAGACCTTAAAACCCACACTGTCTTTATTTTGAAAATCTGAAAACTGTCGTGAATTTAAGGCGGTGTGAACAGTACATTGATGGTGTTCATTCTAAATCTGTCTGCAGACAAGGTGCTACTGGCATTTCATGAAGGATCTAATATTAATCTGGATTCGACAAACTGGTTGTGTTCATGGATAACATTTGCGCTTAATTCAGAAATCCAAAAAATAAATATTAACAGTAAATATCCGTCAGTGAACTGTTCAGCATACATTTCGCAAGCCAAGCAGTTCAGTGCTACGAATATTGACATGGATATTATTAGAGACATTCAAAGGCTACTACAAGGAGATTTCAGTCGTTTGACATTATTTTCATAGTTAAATTTTGCTTGAACTCCTTAAGAGCAGAGTGGTAAGTAATGTGGTATATAAGTCAGTTTTCTTGAGAATTTGAGATTTTTGAAAGTGGTAAACTGAAGTAAATATTTGCAACTTCGATAACACCAAAGACCGACTGATATACCTTCCATACAATAGCCTAATTCATTTCGAAAATTGTCTGCGATGTATTTTACTGAATAGGGGTTTCAAGTTGTATTATAACTTTTAATTCATCAACTTCAAATCATTTCTGTTTCACTTTATACTGAGCTGTCGTTATTCAATCTCTGTAAATGTTGGATACATCAAGGAAATGAAAGAAAAGATGTTTGTTCAAAAACGTGAAAATACTCTTCTCTCTTTCGCTTATACTTTTTCATATCAATTTTATATTCATTCTCTTTGATCGCAAACGGTAATTTAGGGGTGTTATGTAAGTGAATGATATTACTAACAAGTTGCCGATTTTCTTTAAAAACGATATAATGAATTTTGTGACTGATGTACACATCAAGAATTTTAGGATCATTATGAAAACATGTTTCCGGGCAATGTTTACTTAAAGCATTCTGTTTCGCAGAAATCATGATTAGATTGTTTGATATCGCTTCATCAACATGAATTATTTAGAAAACGAGGTTACTTAATGGAATCGCAACTGCACAGTTGACTTCAATGATAGAATAGTGTTAAACAGAAAGTGAATCAGTATACAAAAGTCAGCAGAGATCTGCATATCCAGCACATTCTTACTGTATGTTGTTCTTAAGACTTCTAAAATGTTTTTTAATTCGCGAAAAATACCCATTAAGACATTGAAATAAGAACAAATTAGTTCAGCGAAGAGTCTCTTTTCGGCAAATTCATTCTCTTAGCTGTACAGTCGCAAATATTTACAATTAATTTTGTGTGTGTTTGTGTGTACATAAGGTTTGTCAAAATCAAAATCAAAATAACAGTTAGTGTGGGTTGTTGATTACATCATCAAAATAATAAAGAAATTATATTGTGTGAATAGTAATCAAAGTTGTAACTAAGTGGGGTGGGGATTGGTAAGATGTGAGTTGGGTTACGTCATCAAAATAATAAAGAAATTAAATTGTGTGATTAATAATCAAACGTGTAACTAAGTGGGGTGAAAACTGGTAAGATGTGAGTAGGGTTACGTAATATAGACATGTTTAGAAAGATTAGATGTTCGTGAAGGAGTATGGAGACAATTATGAAAATAAACTAGAAAATAGGTGAAAATGGGTTAGTTACTAAAAATTATTATACGAATATTGCAAAAAAAATTCGATAACAAAATGTTGATGACAGATGAACTTGAAATTAAACCCACGGTAGTAGGAGGGGGTGGAGAAGTTTCTTCTGTGTGCAGAACTCCTACAACCTGTTAGAGAACGAATTTCTAAACATTCTCTTCGAGATACTTTTGAATTCATCGATTGTATCAAAGATGTTAAAGTGGGAGACAAACGTATGATTTCACTCGACGTCGAGTCTCTCTTTACAAACGTCCCTATCACTGAGACGATTTGTTTTCTATGCAAATACTTGGAAGAAAACAACCTGAATATTGGAATACCTACCACCAAGCTAAAAGAACTCCTACTCAGATGTACCCTAAATGTCCAGTTCACATTCAATGGGAACCTCTATAGACAACAAGATGGCGTGGCGATGGGATCACCTTTGGGTCCGGTGTTGGCTGATATTTTCATGGCAAGTTTGGAAAATGGTCCGCTGAAAGCAACCATCGACAAATTCTTCTTATACAAAAGGTATGTTGATGATACTTTCGTCATCTGCGATAACAATTGTGATCAAAATATGGTTCTTCAAGTGTTCAATAGTTGCCACCCCGCCATCAAATTTACAATCGAAGTAGAAACCAAAGAGACAATCTCCTTTCTGGACGTTCGTTTAAGTAAGAAGACCGATGGTACCTTGAACAGATCAGTACACAGAAAACCTACATGGAACGGTCAGTTGACAAACTTCTACAGTTGGGTACCAATTAGTCGCAAGCGAAACTTGATAATATCTCTGGCGACTAGAATCCGAAAAATCTGCAGTCCTGAATCAATAGAGGAAGAGATCGCCCTCTTAAGGAAGACACTGCTCGAGAATGGCTACCCACCCCGTTTTATAGACAAGCATATTAAGCCTAAGACTTACAAAGAACAACCCACTACAGTGCAGAAGAAGATGGTCTACATGAATGTACCCTTCAAAGGTGACCTTCTGGCTGACACCTTGAAGAAGAGGATATCTACTGCTCTAAGAAGGACATTCTTCGCTGCCACACTACGACTGACATTTTCCTCCCGGCCATTGTTCTTCAACTACTCTAAAGATAAACTATCGCATTTGACCACTTCCATGTGTATCTACCAATTCACCTGCTCTTGCGGAGCGAGGTATATAGGTCGTTCGATGCGAGTTTTATCTAAAAGAGTTCAAGAACACTATCCCGCCTGGCTACGGAAAGGTAACAATGGAGCAATAAGGAGCGCCATTATTGAGCATATACTCAACACTGGTCATTCGATTTGCAAGGAGAAGTCATTCAAAGTCATCTATAAAGTCAAAAGAAGCCTTCCAAAATCGACAAGCTTCCGTATACTTTGTATTGCCGAAGCCTTAGCGATTTGGATAGAAAAGCCTGAATTATGCACACAGAAGAAACTTCTCCACCCCCTCCTACTACCGTGGGTTTAATTTCAAGTTCATCTGTCATCAACATTTTGTTATCGAATTTTTTTTGCAATATTCGTATAATAATTTTTAGTAACTAACCCATTCAATCTTTTCACCTATTATAATTGTCTCCATACTCCTTCACGAACATCTAATCTTTCTAAACATGTCTATATTACGTAACCCTACTCACATCTTACCAGTTTTCACCCCACTTAGTTACAACTTTGATTATTAATCACACAATTTAATTTCTTTATTATTTTGATGATGTAATCAACAACCCACACTAACTGTTATTTTGATTTTGATTTTGACAAACCTTATGTACACACAAACACACACAAAATTAATTGTATATATTTGCGACTGTACAGCTAAGAGAATGAATTTGCCGAAAAGAGACTCTTCGCTGAACTAATTTGTTCTTATTAAAATGTTTTTGGCTGATTCCTGAAGAACAAGCATAATTTTCAGAGTTTCTAAAGACACGTTATTAGACTTAGAGTTGTCTGTTATTTCAACTTAAATTTAGATGCCAATCCGCATAAATCACTCGCTAGAACATCCTATGTACACGCATTTTTGATAAAATATCAATCGTTAAATAATTCATCCAATTAAAAACTATCAGTAATAAGCTGAATTGGCTGTCAGGCTTTCACAAGATTATGTCGTCTCCGAGAGTAAATCTTGTTTCGTTTTTCTATACTCTTATGTTGAATAAATGTTGTATCTGTTTGTAATCAGATGGAGCAGGTTAGTTCTCCATCAGCATTTTATTCAAAATTATTTCATACGGTGCATGGATAGATTAATGGCAGAAAGTAATAGTAGGAGCGGAGGCGAAGCGGAAGGTTGTTTTTAATAAAAGAGAAACAGTTTAACTTTGTTTCAAAAAACTGTTATTATTAATTATAAATACAAAACAAAATTCACTACCTGGAAATGCACGAATAGAAGATGGAAACAATTTATGTTATGTGTTTACAGATATAAGGTTATGAAATCTCCGTTGTTAGGCAACATTTTTATCCTGTCAGCACTCGATGTTAAAATCAACTCTAAATCATACTGAAGTCATGAAACTTCCAAGGAAGAAAGAGAGAAGAGCTTTTCTTGACAAGTGATGAGTTTTCACTGATAAAACTGACGACATTTTATCTAGTGAACTGTAAGTACGCTTTCATTTTTATCTTGTGCCAAATTTATCTTAGAATAACTTCAAAATCATTTGAAAGTGCACAGCTAGAATAGATTTGCGATGGTATTCAATGCACAGTAATTTATGCCTAGTAATTATGTCAATGTAACCTGGAAGAATTTTGCGCTTCTTACAGACTGAGTTATATAATACACATGTGGCAATATGCAGGTGTATACTTTAATGAAACTATTCTGTTGCATCTGTGGAAGAGATCTGCTGGAAACAGGTAATGGTAAATAGTATAACACTTAAAACCGATAAGAGCTTGATAACAATAAGCTGCTTCAGACTGTGAGAGTAATGACTGTTATCATATGAATGAACACCTGTCGAATTATTCCTGAATGCGAGATATTTAGTGGAATTTCACAATCAAATATAATGTGAAACAAAAACAGGTCTAATATGACAAAATTACTTTGCATTAAATAACTCAACAAAATAAATCAGTGTCCAAATGTCTTAATACAAAGCCTTGAGAGTAAAACGTTTTTCTGTCTTCATCTTACATTACCATGAATATTATTTTAATCCGTTATGTTCCGAACGGATAATATGGCTCTAATATTTCAGATGTGAAATTCTGGCGGCAGTAGCTTTATTTAAATGACGCGAGGTCGCTAAAATCACTTCCAACCTTCTCTGTCTACCGGGCTTCTTACAAGCTCAGTTAGCAGAGGGAGTGAGTTGACCAGTTGTCAAACGCCCTGGCAATGTGCGCCGTTAGCAAGCATTCCAGCATTGGACATACAAAGCACTTTGCTTGCGTTTCACAAACTCAGTATTCTCTGAGAACTTTATCTGAAAACGTCAATTTTCCTCACAGATTTCTGAACCTTGATCTTCAGATGCATTACAGCTCTTGTTTATAATTCTCAGTGACTTTGCAAGGCAATCCCTGGAGTTCTTAGCGTTAAAAAGTGTGATTCGGTGCTTAACACCTGTAACAAGACTGAATTTACAAACACCGGAACACCGAGAAAAATCTTAGCTTCAGACATTTTTTAGTTTCTGATAATTTTGTGTAATCCCTTAAAGATTGCAGTGAGTAAACATTTTTAATTCGGTCAACTCATTATTTTCTGAGTTTGTAACTGTATATTAGAAGCCTCGAGATACTTCATAGACCATTTGTATGAATTGAATTCATGTTTAATAGATCAGTTATAAATGAAGTGTCAAAGTAAAAGCAGTCGCTAATCCTTTGAATATGGAGTAACAATCGCTATAAATTTTCGAATAACACCCAATTTTATTTAATTTTTTTATTCTTGATTACAGCTTGATTTCACACTATATTTTTGGAACAAGTATGGAATTTTCAGCAAGGATATCGGTAGCCTAAATTTCGTAGGCCGACCATAGATATCAGGTATGCGTCGGCGAGAGCTCGAACCTCGGACCATGTGCATGGTTGGCGAGAGTCTTGACCACCGTGTCACCGACGCAATAATTTCCAGATTCACAAGAAGCCTCACATTTTCAGGTGTTAAGATGCCTAAAAAGCAACAATTGGCAAATTAGTAAATTTGAAAAAGTCTGAAGATTCACTGTTATACAGTTAGATTTATTAACCACATTAGTACGGTATATATTTGGAAGTAAGCAACAGCTTACATAATTGTGATATTCTGGCTTGAAAAGACTAGGTTAAGGAGAAATAACAAACTCATACATAAGGCCATGACTTCATTCATTGTGAATAATTAAGGTACTTAAGGAAAGAAAGATACCGTTTTGCCATAGTTTCCAAAATTATTAGGGAATATGATGATTTCGTACTCAATGGAAATACCCTGATTGACCTGAACGTTCTCAGTAATATTTTAGCAGCAGTCTCAGAACATTCTTTTTGAAGCATGCCTGAACATTTGAAATGTTCAGGTATTCTGTTAAGTTCACTATTCACAAGAGCGTGTCAGTTTATTCGTTTGATTTGCCTAATTGACCTACACAAACAACTAATATGGAATGTTGATACTTACGCTGCTGTAGCATCTGTCTTGCTGAATTATAATCATTCGAATACAGGCCACGGATAAGACGAGATGAAGTGATCATTTTGTCTTTTTTAGATTGCAAGGAAACGCAAATAACTCACATTATATAAGGTGATAAAACACTGAGGGCAGCTTTGTGGTCTGTCAAGTTATCCCAATAAAAAACTCGCTTTCTCAGTGCTTTCAGTGATATATAGTAATTCAATAATTTAGTAAACGAAGAAGAGACTCAAATGTGTATTATCAACTCATTGAAGGAGAAAGTAGCACGTTAATTGATAACAGCAGAACCAAAACAAACTGGAATAATTTCCGTGCTGCAAAAATACCGGGATTCAAACGTCACTATAGTTGCACTAAAAACATTATTGATTCTATTAGTGCGTAAATTCCAGTTGCAGAGAAACATAATGCAGAGGTTTCCTTAGCTTTTCTCACTCCATTGAATTCAAAGAGAATCATTTAATTAATATTTTACCTTCATACGAAACAAACCAGATTAGAATGTTAAACGTCATATGAACGACAGCCTTCTACCCATCAAAGTCCAGCAGAAGTTCCCCAGTGATTCCAATAAACCAGTTTTCGATCAGTTCTCAGTTGGTTTCTCAGCGCTACAATGAGAAGCTTCGTCCTGGATGTTGACATTTTACGACATGACTTTAAACATCAACAGACTTCATAGGTTCATCCAATTTGAAAAATTTTTATCGGTCAAACGAGTGACGTTACTCTAGTCTCCAATGCAGAATTCTTACATTTTAAGTCAACAATCTTAGACTGCCTCAGTCAATAGCTTAGCTCAGAAATAGAAGTTCGATACCTCTTTACAAAAGAACAGAGACAGCAGCTCAAAGAATTGAGAAATAATGTTGACCTAACCAAGACGACAGCTGTAGAGTGGTACTCTTGGATAAAGATGTATATGGCAGCTAATTCGCAGCAGTAATATCTGATGGGAAACCTCCGTAGCCCAACAATGAGAAAAACCAGACAGAAATGATGTACCGACAAGTGATGGACTTTTTAGAAGAACGAAGAACAACTGTCCCACAAATAAAGACTATTTGGACACTTGATACCAACGAAATCATTTATCCCACGACTCTAAAGTCTACCAAAGGAGGCACAAATGTGATATGCCACCTTGACTAATTTTAAATGTGTCACAGTCACCAAATATCCGATTGTCGAATGGTTGTCCCAGATGTTACAGCCTGTGAAGTAACAACCGTGTTAGTACTCTCTCCGAAGTATTTTTGAAATTTCCGGATGTATAAAAGATTTGAATGTAAATGGAGAACGTATGCAATTACCGGACGTGAAATCTTTATTTACCAATGTGCCACCCACACAAACAACTTGTTTCTTCTACAGATATATGGAGGACAGATATCTTAGCATCGGAATAGCAACTTCATATCTGAAAACGTTTTCCCTGAGGTGCATATTCAGTGAAAAACTTTCCTCTAACAACTATATCTACAAACAGAAATACTGAAATGCCATGGGCTCTCCTTTAGTCCGTTTTTAACTGGCTGCTTTATGGTTAGTTTGGAAAACGGGATCTTATAATCAACAATAGGCATTTGGCTGCTTAACAAGTGGTATGTTAACAACACTTTTATAGTCTGTCTTGATGATTCTGAAATAAAGTGTAAATTACAGGAATTTATTCAGAGAATCCATTTCCTGTTGTCAAACTGACCAGAAGAGGTTATAGAACTCTGAAAAGATCCATCCATGGGAAACCATCATGGAACGGCCAACTGATAATGCTCTATAACTAGTCACCTATTAGTCAAAAAAAGGGTCTCACCGTCTTACTGAACCCCCACATCAGAAGAATGAAGAGCTTTTATTTCTGAGAAATATTCAGACTCAAAATAGACGCCTAAAGAAAACAACACAAAAAGAAGAAAGTAATTCAGTGCTAGAGGGAAAATTTATATTCGATTCTTAAATTTAGGTGATATCTTGTAGCAAATGACTTTAAGAGAAGAATCCTCAGTTCCTTAAAGAGGATCCATTCTGCAGTAACTCTGAAAGTGATATTTTCTAGCCTTCTTCTGCTTCTAAGTAATGCGTGGGTTAGGCTTTGCCACATAACGATTTCATTGTGCATATGTCGCGCTGTCTGCCTGTACGGAGCTAGGAAAATAGGTCATTCTATGCGTCTCCTTTCAGATCACGTAAGAGAACACCACCTAGCATGACTGAAAATAGGAGTCACCAGTCTGGTCAGAAGCGCTGCAACTGAGCACCTCATCAAAACCTATCACAGTATTCTAAACGACTGATCATTCTGAATCATCTACATAGGAAACAAAAATCCTTCAAAGGCAATGTGTCTCTGAATTCTTTGAACTGCAGAATACCTTGCCATATATACCGAAAAGCCAGAGCTATGTGTTCAAAAAACTAGTCTCACCTCTACATTTAAAAGGAATCTACTTCGTTTCGACTCCCGAGTTTCCGTTTCATCACTTCAAGTTTCCACCAAATTATTATTTCCGTTTTTGTCTCCATGCTTATCTCGTCCAGACCTGGATTCATGAAAGAAATTATTCTCTAATCCTGGGTAATTTTGTTTCTAAACCCATTGTAATCGATATTCACACCCTTTACTTTTCATATGTATATTTTCATAAACACACAACGGGAGAACAGTTGCGAGTTACAGCCGAAATATTATTGAACAATGAATGATGTGCTGAAACTGTTACACATTTCGTAAATCGCTTTTTCTTTCATTTATTCTACCAATCTTTTCCTTGACTATTTGTGGAAAATTGTTATTCTTGACTTTTAAATTAGAGGGAATATTTGTATTATTTCTGCTTATGAGACATTGCCTGTTCTATTCTTTGTTACACAGTAGGCAGCATCAAAGTAACACAAAAAGCTGTGTGTTAATGTTTCACGAATATATGAATATGTCCACAGAATGGAATCATTTGGAAGAGGGTGAACATAAATGCGAATACATCACACATTCAACAAACAGATGTTGTGATTACTGATTCCCAAGCACAAAGAATTTTCAATATCTCAAGACACGTGTATAATTCTCACTCCTTCTTTTTCTTAAAATAGTAAGGTTCTGCATAGGTAAGTAAAGTATTCAACTTCATGGGGTTTGAAGTCAATAACATATTCACTTCAATTTAATAATTTTGTGAAGCAAATATTCTCATTTTTACACTTTCAGTCGCTCATTTAATAGTGTTCTGTGGAATAACGTTATTTGTCTGAAAATTATTGACAATGAAGAACATGAAAGTGATGATATAATGAGTACTTCTCAGTGACTTGATACATTCAAATGAGAAATGTTTTAATTACAACGCAGAATGTATCACATTCTATTCATATATCCATACTGAATCACGAATTAAAGTATAGTCGATGCATGTATGCATAGTTGTTAACACTTACAAATGCAGAGGGTTTGACAATTACAGGAGATGGATCTCACGATTTTCAAAAGGTCTTGAAATTGCAAAATTCTACAGTTTATGGCTGAAATTAGCTAGAAAGCACAATCAGCTTAAACGCAGTGCCGAAATAGTAATTATATATTGTATGTATGGGTAGGTATGGTCAGCTTTCAATCTGGAGCAGCTTGTCAATCAGTTGCCCATATAATGCAAAATTTTCTTACATCAACACTCATAGTTTTCAACTGCAACAGCTATCTGATACACTATCGGTCTTCAACTTCCGCACAAAATATAAGTAGTCATTTTTCCTTATGCACGCTGGCCAACGCGTAACATGACATATATATATATATATATACAGGTAAATATACTGCGTAATTTCATCAAATCATATGAAAATTACCCTTTACTTCCCATAAATGAAAAAAAACTTCATGTGAGCTCGATTTACAAATGCTTCGTGTAACTGTAGTAATCCGTCGAATACGCTTGCATCAAAAATGGTCTAAATTTGAATTGTCACATAAGTGCAAAAGATCAAATTAAACACAATTTACATATACCGTCTAATAGATTTTAATTTCTTACTAAATAGTGAATAAAGTGCCAAATTTTAATTTACCCACATCCACTGTTCTCACTTTCAGCAACCAAGTTGAACAGAAGGTTAAGTAACTCAAAAATCCCTATTGAGTCATATGAGTAAGAGAAAACATTCAGCCGAGAAACTCTTTTCGGTGAATTCATTCACATAGTTGTTTAATCGCACGTATACATTGACTCAAACGTTTCGACCTGGGTCAGGATAGCAAAAGAGTTAATTACACTTAATATCAGTAAAAAAATTGAGCATTTTGGATTAGATCAAATAAAGTATAATTATATTTCAACAGTTTACACACAATGATAACTTTTGTTATTGGTAAAATTTCGAGCAAAATTACTGCTGCCCGTATTCACACCACTGTTGGAATTGTTTTTTTCACACATTTATGATTTATACTCATATATATAGTTCATTATTTTTTGCTCATTCATGTTTTTGTATTCAGAATTATATTCCAAGTTGTTGACAGTTGTGCTGTTGAGTCGCCCTTGTTACATGTACCCGGTGTGACTTTAATGAATATCGATTCTGTTATGAGTCTTTCTTTCCATTTGTTCATGTTTCTTTTTAGAATACACACATTGTTCCAATCGATATTGGGGCTTTTTTCTCCCTAATCGGAGAATAACAAGATTGAAGACTGGAAAAAAGACAGTCACAATACTATATAAAAATCGTACATTAGAGGCAATTCAAACGAACCTCAAAAATATCGACGTTCGAACAACGTTTAAACCGACGAATCTAATCAAAAATTAAATAAATCAACTGAAAGATCCCATAAAAATGATGGATAAAAACAATTTGATTTACAAAATATCTTATGCTGACTGTCGGACTGAATATGTGGAGAAACGTCCAGATAACTCAAAATAAGAGTGATTGAACATAAACGCCTAACCAAAGGTCAACCAACAGAAACACAACCTTACAAAAATCTTGAAAAAATTCATCGATAGCTGCACATGCATGGGACCAAAACCACAATATCGATTGGAACAATGTGTGTATTCTAAAAAGAAACATGAACAAATGGAAAGAAAGACTCATAACAGAATCGATATTCATTAAAGTCACACCGGGTACATGTAACAAGGGCGACTCAACAGCACAACTGTCAACAACTTGGAATATAATTCTGAATACAAAAACATGAATGAGCAAAAAAATAATGAACTATATATATGAGTATAAATCATAAATGTGTGAAAAAAAACAATTCCAACAGTGGTGTGAATACGGGCAGCAGTAATTTTGCTCGAAATTTTACCAATAACAAAAGTTATCATTCTGTGCAAACTATTGAAATATAATTATATACACGTAGAAACCAAGTACAGTTGGGATAGTGAGTTGTGTCATATAAATTAGGACTATATTTGAGTAAACAAACTGAATGACACAACATAAATGACTGCAAACTGAGCGCCGGTCAAGTCAGTAACAGTGATAATGAAGCGAAGAAATTAAATCGGATGGGGGTGAAAAACATGAAAGTGCGAAATGTAAGGTATTAAAATTGTAATGACCAAATAATAATAACGAAGACACAATGATATACAATTTACCCGTCAGGTATTAAAACATCACGTCCTACACATGTATTTGCACAATTTTAGTCATAATTCAAATGGCATTATTCTCTACCCCACGTCTACTTAGTCTCTACCTGGAATTACCTCTGTTGCTATCCTGAACCAGGTTGGAACTTTTTAGTCAACTCTAATACTTCATTTTACTAAATAACTCAATCTCAATTTACTTGATGTCTAATTAACCTTGTTTCTACATTAGATCATGCTTGTATTACCTGATTAATTATCTAGATTTGACAAACCTCATGTACACACACGCACACACAAAATAATTAAATATAAATGCGGTTGTACAACTATGTGAATGAATTCGACGAAGAGAGTCTCTTCGCTGAACGTCTTCTCTTTTTCATATCAACTGTTCATAACATCAGAACAATAACTTTCATGTTCGCTAAGCAGTCAGTATGTATATTTGCATTTAGACTCACACAAATGTAAGTCTTATATCATTCTGATATACACTTGATTTCCAAAGATGATCAACCAGGTTTCAGTTTCTTATTGAGTCACACTATTAATTACTATGAAGAGACTGAATTCTATGCCTAGTTCTGCATGCTTTTGTGTTCACCACCCAACAGCGTACACTCTTACGTATTCAAACACCGATGAGCGCACTGCAAATTCTGTTTCTTCGTTCTAATAACTAATGAAAAATTGGAACCTGAAAATGATAATGCGCTGAAGTAAATGATTAGAAAACTTAAGCACCTTATATCTCAATTCTCTACGTGCAGTAATTTGTTATTGTGGCAACTGTCATCTTCTTATTTGTGTTTCTAGTTGTAGTCGTACAGAACACAAGGTTCTGTATATGACTGTTCAAATCCATTGATTCAAGAATCATTGATTATCAAATCTTTAACAGTTGTTGTTCGAAACAATCCAAACCCGAATTATTCAGGTAATCGTATGACAGAGTGTGGGTAGAATAAAACTGTATGATGAGCACCGTTTTCATCCTAAGACAACTCAGGAGACATCAGTGTTCACTCAGGGATCATCTGATCAATTTATAACATTAATCGTTCTAGTTTTCAATTGAAATATAACGCGTAGTATTATTCGGTTGGCTCACATTGATTTCGAAAATCTAGTGAGCAAAAATTGTCATGGAATGCATCTCTTAGTTGTCAAAATAATAGAAAAGATTTGTAACTCAGGTGGATGATTTGGAATTGATAGAGTTCTCTGAGCTCCTTTGTTTAATTGCGCTGAAGATGTCGTCCAGAAAGACGATGAAACTCCGCAATTAAACCAGGGAGCTCAGAGAACACTATCAATTCCAAATCTCTTAGTTGTTTCGACTCGATTACTTGTGACGGGAAGTACGCAAGTTGTGGTGTTCGTTCACTCAATATCTAAGAGATTCATGGCAGAGAGTGGACATTTTGATTTCAATGTTAGAGATGAAGAGAGGAGAAAATCGGTACGACTGTACCCTTAATAATAGGTGATGCAACAATTGACAATGTGTAAAATATTTTAGGTAGTCTTCACTTGAACATTATCATTATAATACCGACGCTGTCATGGAGCGTTCACCAGAAAACATGATCCTATATAGTAGTGTGAGAAATGACATCTGTGTTAACAGCCTGCAATTGCAGGGAATGTTATACAATATGAGCTCCCATATGCTAGATGAGACTTTTAAAATAACTTTCAGTTTTTCAAAAAACATGTATTAGTTATTGGTAAATCTGCCGAGAAGACGTCTTTTTCAATAAATATGCCTAGAAAATCCAAAACAATTGTAATTCATAAACCGATATTTCACATAGACAAGTTCTTCAGCGTGGAATCAAGCTGTAATCAAAAATAAATAAAAATAAATAAATTTGCGAATCGGGGTAATTTACTCACACATTTGGCAAATTTCAGAAAGCATTAAAAATAAACAGAGAAATTTCACTAAACATTTTCTCTTACACCATCAGCTGATAAAGTAAAGCAATGGTAAGTGGTTTTGGTTACAGTAAGGTGAAATATATCGTGAGAAGCATAGAATTATTGTATTTTGTAAGTTGCTGATTTAAAAGCTGTCTTTGGTCACATTCTCTCTCCAGCCACAATAGTCACTGGAACCACAGGTCCAGTTTGCTAATGCATTTTACAAATGAATCGACGGACAATTTTGAAGTTGATTCACCTGTAGCAATGACACCTTTCTGAGCTTGGTAAAGTATCTCAAAACACGACATTTAGATGTAACGCTTCAAATCACATCAGTATAGCAATTCCTACAGTGACCACGTTTTCCACTTGCATCACACGATGTATCACTTGGTTTCACCTCTATTTATCGCCTACAATTAACAACGGAATTAGTTTCGAATGTGTCAGACCCAAATAGAATGCTGGTCAAATGTCCTGGATATTTGAGAATTTCAAAAACAATGAGGCTCACCCGCAGGAAACATGTGACAAACAAACTGTCAGTGCTTTTTGAACATCACTTTGACTCGTTGTTAATATATAACCACGCAATTTGCATCACGTTATATACTAAACGGACGGAAGTGTGTCATCTTGAGCAATAAATATCCTTGACAAATACTTCATTTTAACGAATAATGATTTCCTAAGAAGAAAATCACTTGGATGAATGCAAGTGGTTCAGGAGATGATTAGATTTGCAAATATGACTTAAGTTTAATAGCTTAAGTCTGAATTCATACTCGTAACCAAGTTCTTAGATAAGATAATACATGCACACAATTAACTTAGACTAATACTTTTACCTTTTTAGTTCTGTCGTTAATCCACTATAACAGCAACTGTTTTAGATAAAACATTCAACTGTTTGTAGATGAAATAATGTTGATACTGATTTCAAGACTTTATATCCTTGTACAATTTGTCATATTTGCCTGATATTAGCATAGCAATTAAGAGCGTTCATCTACATAAAAACTCAAAACGAGTTCCTTCATCTTGTACATGTCCTATGTGGATTAGGACGATGTAACTAGATTCGAGATTTTACGTCAGTTGCTCATAGCCCGTCGGAATGCTATAAATGAGGAAATTATTTCAACAGTTTAGGTTTTTTATAAACTTCATGGAATTCCACCCATTAATAAACTTGAACAAATCTAAGATTCAGGTTTTACATCGATGACAGACGGTGAAGCTTATAAAAGTAGGCATTCTGGTGAGCAGCGATAGTTTGTTTGCGTATTACTGTATGAAGTATTTAGTAATACTAGTTCTTAGTCAAGCGGTGATTAATTCCACAAACCAACTGATAGATAACTTGGTGTGATAAAGAATTTCAATGGATATTTAGGAGAAATTCGCTTAGTTTATATCTTCTACTTATATACTCAAAGCTACGAAATTCATAATCGGTGCTTTGTATAATGGTTTCCCCTTATTCAAGATAAAACACAGCCTCAGGGTTTTATCCTATGAGGAATTAGTTTCAGATGAGGAACCATTGTTTGATTTTAAAGCTTTTAGAGGGAATTAAATACTGGCTTGTCTTCGTAATATATTTGCCACAACAAGCATCGCTTTTTGTATATACAGTCTAATACATAATAAGAGTGTCAAAATATTTTATTTTTATTCAAGTGAACAAGTCTTGGGGGTAAATAGAATTTCACATTTCACTGTGCAATAACACCTGTTTATTTACCTGTAAAATTCTGTCCCACATTTTTTAATTTTAATGTTTGTGAACAGCCTCGATATTCGGAATTTATAGATGTCATTTGCAAATTCAAATTTGCCTATTCAAAAGTGCACTTCAGTTTCAAGTTAACTGGCAGCATTTCATGACACACATTTACGACACTAAAAGTAACACGTTCTCTTAATTTCTAGTAGTTAGCTCAACGGCGGAAGAACTAATATTAACCTCCTAACACCGTGTGATGACGTGTTTGCATTAATCAAATTTACACAAATCCAGATGTAGTGTTTTTCAATAGTTTCAGTTACCGAACACCTAATTCACTCGAATGAGATATTCAAAAAGGATTTTTGACTCCTTCTGATTATCTCAACTTTAATTCAGTTTACAGTGAATAAAATCCTTATGCTTTTTGCCTGCTTTCTTCTTCCATTTTATAGTGGTAAAAGCGGACGATATCCAAGTGTTACTGAATTTGAATGACATGTTTTATTTATTCTTTCTTTTTAAACATATTTCGCGGGATAAACTTCTGATAACATTTTTATTGTTTGTCGATGCATCTATTGACTTAACTTGAAATATATGCTTATCTTTAAATTGATGGTTCTATTTTACTGTACTGTTTCCACGTTCGGGACTAACAAAGTGACTTTTTCACGATGGTTGATTTTGTGTAATTTGGGTATCATGAATGAATGAACACAGAATGTAACAAGGAGAATGTCATGAAATTTGAGCTACGCAGTAAAATAGGTGAAAAAGTAATTTCAAGCAATGAACTGTTTACATTGTATACACCTGATTATAGAAACATGAATATTGATTAAAGATTGACAAGTAAATCTTGTTCATGGAATTCACGTGCAGTTCAAGCAATCAAAGTCAACTTGAATAAAAAGCCAGGTGAAGGGAAATCAGTGTGAAACTAAAGGCAAATATCTTCTTCAAAAGTCCATGGGAGAATTAATTTAAGTTGTTTTGTAATATAATCAAAATCGATAAAACGTGGTCAGAGTTCATAAGCGTTTGCTGAGCATAGGAAAACGGTATACAAGGAGACAGTTCTGCTGAAAACTAACATAAATTGTTCATAAAACTCAGTCTGTTTAGATAATTTCAGATAAACGGAACACGGAGAGTGAAGTTCTCAGTAGAAATGCGATAGTGGTGCTGCAACTTCCTCATGTACTGTTTGGTTTACATCCAGCAGTGTTTTAATTTCTTACAGGATAATAAATGTCATTCGAAATACTTCACTAAATACAATTACATTTAAATAACGGACATTCATATCACACCTGTTCGTATTTTCACAGAACTATTTGCTGTTATCGCTGCTACCATCCATGATAATTCCTTGTCAATAGTAACACGGGATTTTAATTCCTTTGACCGCCCCTTCTTTGCAGCTTGTAAATATTGTGAACTTTGCAACTCGACTAGATTTGTCGATCGTAAATATTATCATTATATATTGGAGGCCCAAATACTAGCCTCACCAACGAATTCTTAACATCACATTATGCAGGTTTTGGAAGTGATATATAGCAAGTTAGACAAAGCGGAGTTACCTCACCCGTGACAAGGTAAAACAGCACAGATGTTACTCTCAGGACGACAAAGAGAAGCACGTTAAAACAAGCAAGCTGCGACTGATGTTCCGAACAAGTTATGCAATAATACTTACTGATGATGTTTCAAGCACAATTTACTTTTCAAAATCAAATCAACTTCATATGACTATGAGCAATATATTGTGCTTAAAACGTCATTAACAAATACTACTGTAACGAGAGTTATGACAACCGATTACGTAAATGATGAACAATCATTTGGAATAAATTAATGGAAAACAATGAAACAAAGAAGTAAAAACCGGTTGAAAAAATTAAAATTGAACTGATTACTAAGGCCACTGTACTGAAAGGGGCTAGATAAAATGTTTCTAAACACAAAGTTTAGCCTTTTCTCTTGTGGATAGCTGCAGCTTCGGCTGCATGAAGATGTAGGCCAGATTCTTTTGACTAGCCTAATCGTACTTTACATGTATATAACTCTGAAAGGAGTATTCACTGATGATGAAAGGCCAAACAGTTCCATCGATCACTCCATTTTCCAAATTTTGACTACCTTACTGATAGCTGGTCATGGGCACATATAGACAATGTCTTATCTGTATGGTTTATGCAACGGACTACAAAGGAGCTAGTGAGATTTTAGATGCACCTTGAAGCTGACAAAAGCGAGGTGTTTTCTTTGAATTTTCAGTGAAAAGGAGCATGTATTTAGGAGATGAGTCGAGGGGAAAATATGTCCTGTAAACTTCCGGTTTGCTCACCTTGAAACTCGCTTGTAAAATCTGATCGACTGATTGTTGATTTGAGGATGTTTGACTCCAGGTACTTCTTGATATAGTATGCGAGTAATGGAACAAGTGGAGGTCACATCGTTACTCCACCCTTCTTTCAGTGTTTTCCAACAATAAAGAAACAAAGAAATTCAGTGCATATTTAAGTATTTGTTATTTTCTTTATTGAGTTAGTCTATCACCATTCAGATTATTATGAATATCACCCGTTTGTTTTCTGTGGATCGGCGTGCTAATGAGTGAGAGTTATTTTGCAGTCTAGAATCGACATTTATTTTTGTGGACTAGCTGGCGTCTTATTCATTAAACTGTACAGGAGTGATACGACTTCTCTTGGGGCCACTAAAGTTCAAAATGACAAACATAACCTAAACTTATCAATTAATTGACACAGCAAACCAACCTGTTGTGTTTGCATGACTGACATCACCCATAACGGGCTGGGTTATGTGATAAAGCTAGTCCAAATGTGTAATCACAGCGTTCATGAATCTAACAATATGAAAACTGTAGAATATATATATTTTTTCCTTCACGTTCCCAATGGAACATAGGGCTTCAAGCTAGAGGCTTGAAGTTTCTGTAGCAGTGTTTACTTTTACAGGATGAGGCTGCTAGCCTAATGCCCAACCTTTCCTCTTTACCGGCTTTTATCACTGGTTTGACGAGGTAAAGAAGTGACTCGGTCGAGGATCTAACCATGTGCATGGTCAGCGAGCCTCCTAACCACTGTGACACCGAAGCACAGTGTCCATCACATTAAAAGCTGATCCACTCAAATGTGAAATGTAGTGAACATTCATCATCAGAAAACCGAAGAAACCGTTTGTTAAATGGCCTTTAATGAGGTGGGTCGAAATCTCTTCGAAGGTATTACAATCAGACTGCTTCAAATTGCAGAAGTCAAGTCGATTCATACCGTACAAATGCAACACCACACAGATACGTTCTTTCAAACTTTCAACCTAATACCTAACTTTCAACATTTTTCCACTTTATTGCATATTCATTCCTCACTACAATTTTCTTCTGTTGAACTTTTGGATAGAATGCACTTGTTCCGGTTAATTTTATGCCATTCAACGGAACCACTTCATTTACGCTCAGCCCACAGTTGAATAATGTTTCGCATAATAAATTATTTTTTCAGGCTCTTTTCATTAATAAATATTACTCCACATTATCGTCAGGAAGCCAGGACCAAGTCGTGGAACTCATTGTAGGAAATCAGTGTTCACGAGGTGTTAGTGCTTAACAGTTTTGAAGAAACAAAAGTATAACCTGCAGTCGACAGGCATATGAATATTGTCTTCACATATAAATCCAGTTGAAGTCTAGAGTGCAAAAATAACACGGTTACCCTACATTACCGCGAATTACATTACAAGTTTTTGTGCTCTACCGGCAAAACTACTCATGGAGTGTCATCATAAATGATTCTTGTGCGAAATGTTCAGGCTCTTCCATGGCAAGAACAAAAGGCAAGGAATTCTCTGAAACGTTCGATAATCAATGTTTCTGTAGATGATACAGACTGTACAAATCGTAACCTGAAATAAGAAAAGCTTTTTCTGTGAATGAAATGCTGTCCACATTTAGGGAATCGGCAATTGTACCTGGACAAACGTGCGAGGATATTGGATGTTTACAAGAGTGTGTTATATATTATATAATGATGGTAGAGTACTCAATGAAGCAGTGTGGAGATGAAAAAGGAAAGCAGACGATGAGATCAGTCTACAGCATCCTGAATAAAGGACTAAGATTGAACGCTAATACTGCCACACATGCAGAAGTGTTGAACGCCATAAACTTACTCAAATCTAGAGAAGCAGCAGTATGAAATGGAAGTTTTTCAGATTCATTGAAAACAACACAATGTCCTCAGCGGATTTGCCCTTATCACCGCTTGTCCAACATTATGAAAATGAGGTATGAGAGTTGCACAGTGTCAAAAAGACTAAAAGAACGATTCTGTAGTTCCTCGTAATACGTAATTCTCCCCATATTCCTTAACCATTAGCCAAATCACAAAAAAACTTTTAATTAACACATCTTCGGAAATGTTTTTTCGAAACAATCTGTTATCCACACAAACATTTGTGCGAATTAAACCTAGGTAGCTAGAAATTGAACGCCATTACCATGTTTTATTTTTACTGACAAAATGAATATTGTTGAAAAAGCATCAGTGTATTAGGAAAAATCAGTTATCAATTTTTTCCCCACGAAAACCGCTATAAGAGATCAACTGCAAATAATTGTTTCAAATCAGGTAAAAAGTATCAATGAATGAATTCTAATACATGGTGACCATTAATTTATATTCCTAAGACAGTGTCATTGTTCAGACGAACCTACTTCACACAAATATCTGCGTTTATGCTCCTTTCACACATTTTCGAGGGATTTTTAATCATTCATTCAGGAAAATGAATCATAGAGTGCCCCTCATTTGAGAATATTAGTCTTTGGTTGAAGCAAACCATTATATTGTAAATAGGGATAAGGGATTCTGAAAAAAATTTTGAATGGTTCTCAATCAATTCGACATTCATAGTAAACCTTGTTTAATGAGTGTGTGTATGTAGAGGCCTTGTAATTTGTTAACTTCATTCGCCGTTACATGCGAAATACTGTCCGTGGGACTAAGTCGGGGCGCCTAACACTGGGATACTCGTTTGAAACTGAAACTTTATTTATCTATTCGCTTAGACAAATTGGGTTGTTCACTCGATTGAATAAACACTAGATCTCAGTATTTCCACGTATTATTTCGCAACTTGTGTTGTGTTATTACCGAAAATTATACGCATGTTTACTTTATTTCGTCTTTAATCTCACATTCAACTAACTTCACATTTTGAGAGCTGTCTTTACTCGCCATTCAAATTACACCGACCACAATGTGTGGTGTTATGAAGCTCAGGAATATTCCGTGTTGCTTCTTGGAGAAAATATACCTGCTGTTTGATCCCCAGCAAAACATTTCGAGTGATTTCAGTTAGACACATTTCAGAGTAACTGTGAGGTTGTTTTGTGTAGTATATTGTTTGTTATGTGAATCAGGTATTGTCTGTAACGGAAAAGATTAAAATATCCGTAAACATGCAATGTTAGTATTCAGAAATGTTTCGCTAACAGACCTATTTCGCATATCGCGAGCCAGATGTGGATAAATGTCGACAAAATGTAGGATAAATGCGGCAGTAGATCAGAAGTGATCCTCCCTTACGTTTTAGGAAACATAATTTCATATCAGATAACGATGTGACATTACTTAGATTAAGACCATTAAATATATATATATATATTAAATTATAGAATGCGATATTGAAATGCTGATGCGTCCAATACTACACGTAACATTCCGGAAAGGGTCACAGTATAGCCAAATATGTTTCTATGAAAGGGAAGTTGAACCAAATTTAGTGTGAGGGAGTCTGATATACATGCATCAAGCACAACAAAGATCAATTCAATAAAAATGTGGTTTGGCTGAATAAGAGCAGAAGATGTACGTGTAGACTTGATCTGAGATTGATTTTAGTATTAGTAAGAAGAAAATCATTCATTTGCATATGCATATGGCTTAGGCACATCATATTCTGTTGCTTGAGCAGTATTGAAGTAAACACTAGTGTTTATGACAGCAGTGTAAGATAAATATGCCAGGAATCGATGTTTACCAGCAATGAAATTAATTGAAAAACAGGCGTCTTGTTTGCGGACTCAGCTTTTGTTTTCACATCTCTCTCTCTGAATGCACATTTCAAAGAATCGGACTTTTATTCTATTTGTATTGAAAACAGAGTAGTCCTTTCGCATATGTATGTGGTTCACACATACCATATTCAGTTATTTAATTTAGCAGAGAATGAACACAAACATTCAAGACAACACCAATATAATGACAAACAAGTCATTAGCTGGTGTGAATTATTGTTGAAATTACTTGAGAAACGGGTGTTGCCTTTTTTCTGTTTTCAGTAGTTGTGGTCGTAGATTTTCGCCCTTTCTCATAAATATCTAATTATTCCACTCGCGATGGAAGCTTTATTTGGAATCTCACGAAAACATAGTTTCCTTTGCATGTATTTCAAAAGAGCTCCACTTATCTTCACCTTGTATATTATTCCATATCTTTGGGTCGTATATTCTGAACCTGTTCCTCCTTCTCTCAGTATAATGCTTTCGAATTCTGAAATGTTTATTACTTTGTTCAATTCCGCAAACTTCCAATAAATTATTTTGAATTTCTTAACTTCACCTGAGAGCAAATAGTGCTTCGTGTCTACTTCATATTCCAAAGTACTGTGAAGACAAATATTTCACAAGCACATTCGCAAACGATCACGTGCGTTAGCTTAATACGATTACTGCTATCTTATGGATGATACTGAAGATAGTATTTATTGTAATAAAGGTTTTTGTTTCTCCCAAAGAATGAAAAACAAAACGATATTTATAATGAATATTTGATACCCGAAACCCAAATTTTTTCAAATTGTTGAAAGTGAACATGGTTTGAACAAATGTAAATGAAGATTGTAGTTTAAAATAATCGAACAAATTTAATATTTGTTATAACAGAAAAAGGCACTTCCGGTTTTTCTATTGTTTTCATCCTTAATGGTATGGCCGCTTTTTAATGATGTGTTTTTTTAAGTCATTTCAACAATGACACAAACCACCGTGAAAGCGAAGTCAATTTTCAATCTGGAACTTCATTCTTCAATGTGACAGATTATATCTGTTCCATTCCGTGTACACACGTATAAGAAGAGGAATATAGTAAATGTGAATGAACTACAGTAAACAGAAGATAAGAGGCAGATATAGTAATTGCATTGAGAGTAATAGATGGTTGAAATTTGGAACACTGGTGAACTTATTATCACAGTAGAGGTTTCCAAAAACAACCAGAAATATACAACTGTTGATTAAGGGTACTTCCAGGACCCCAACAAGTCGATTAACAACGTTTCCACGATCCAAACCAAACAATGGAAAGATCAACTATTGATCTTGTATTTTGGTTTCATCAACGACTACAATTTTGTTACACAGTCATATGTCGGCCAGTGACATATTCCAGTTGATGAACCTTTCCATCTCACCTAACAGTAAATCCAGCCATAAAATGAGACATGATCAAAAGCATCCTGTGTCTTCATTTTTTCTACTTTCAACGACCAAGTCTGCAGTCAGTAAGGACAACGTGGTGAAATGTCTCCGTTGGATGTGAGGCCAGTCACCAATATTCTAAAAGACGCCTTGTTATCCATACTGTGATTTTTTCCGAAATTGGTTTAATTTGGCGGATTAAACTCAGCAGATAAGCTGATTGATCAACACAGTCACGCTACACAGAATAACTCAAATCTAAGGTTATCTTACAAAGAACATGCAGGAAACGGAGTCACTAGTTCCATTTAACGCAAAAAGCTATTACGGAAATGGAAAAAAATTCATGAATTTAAAACCATAGATAAATGTCACCAGGCGCACGTCTCTTCTACAATTTCTAAGGAGGAATTCCCCCTTGAATACATCTTGCGTCTACTTTATTATTAATGTTTCGAAGACAAACGTAATCGCCTCCTTCACACTTCTGTCACATATTCGATTTTAAATAGTTCCAGGTGGAAGTGAGTGCACCAGACATCTCATTTCAAATTTTCAATAGTATTTCATGCATTTTCAGCAGACATGCTGATTTTTTTATCAAATAACAAGGAAAATATCGACATTCGCAATTCTAGACACCTGGACGATTTTATATGTCTGAAACATATTTCGCGCGACGAAAGTCACCTGATAAATGGCGTCCAAAACGCAGACTTGATAATATGATTGCTAACGGACACTCATTTTCGTAGTAAAATCGAGTCAATATGACTCATATGTTGCAGTAAAAACCATGTCCCTATCTTAATAGGCATTTGTGTGTCATTAGATCAAATGTCAGATAAATCAAGAAAAATAATGCAACAGTTAAAGAGCGGAATACCTTGAATAATTGAATACAATACAAAAATATCGTAAAACCAAGAGGGTTAAGTGATGCGCAGGTGCAGGATGAAATTGATTCTGCAAAAACAATTTAGAGTGAGTAAAAACAAAAAAAATAATGATCAAGCGATAACATTTTCCAACTGCAGACGGTGTTCAAAATTTTGAAATGCATGAAGTGATGGCCATGATAATGAAAGCGGCTGTATGCTTCTCCTCTGATGAATCAGGACTGATTTCTTCACATGGATTCTGGAATCTTCAGCTCTACATGAGAAATGATGGATATTCGACTTCAATTGAATTCTTCTCTATGTAAACTGAATAACTGATACCTTCTCAAATAACTTCTTCTACTAAGTGCTCCTCAAATAAGGCTAAGCTGTTCATCTAGACTGTGTTTACACTAGATCATTCTAGTTCCATTGGCGAAATAAGAACCGGAGTTCTTTGGACCATGCTCCTTCCAAGTCGTAAGGAAATGAGATACTACGACTCATTTTGCTCTCCTCGATAGAAATTATTGCAGGATTCACACTGATATATTTGTCAGGGGTTTGTTTCAATTGCTTTACTCCTATTTTTCACAATGAAGAGCAATACAACATCACTTCAAGTTAACAAATTACTAATTTCCATTTTTGAATTCTCTAATTTCTAGATAAGAGAGCCACCCTGGATAATGGGAAGGTCCTTAATATGATTATTTTAAACTACAATCTTCATTTACATTTGTTCAAACCATGTTCACTTTCAACAGTTTGAAAAAATTTGGGTTTCGGGTATCAAATGTTCATTATAAATATCGTTTTGTTTTTCATTCTTTGGGAGAAACAAAAACCTTTATTACAATAAATACTATCTTCAGTATCATCCATAAGATAGCAGTAATCGTATTAAGCTAACGCACGTGATCGTTTGCGAATGTGCTTGTGAAATATTTGTCTTCACAGTACTTTGGAATATGAAGTAGACACGAAGCACTATTTGCTCTCAGGTGAAGTTAAGAAATTCAAAATAATTTATTGGAAGTTTGCGGAATTGAACAAAGTAATAAACATTTCAGAATTCGAAAGCATTATACTGAGAGAAGGAGGAACAGGTTCAGAATATACGACCCAAAGATTTAGAATATTATACAAGGTGAAGATAAGTGGAGCTCTTTTGAAATACATGCAAAGGAAACTATGTTTTCGTGAGATTCCAAATAAAGCTTCCATCGCGAGTGGAATAATTAGATATTTATGAGAAAGGGCGAAAATCTACGACCACAACTACTGAAAACAGAAAAAAGGCAACACCCGTTTCTCAAGTAATTTCAACAATAATTCACACCAGCTAATGACTTGTTTGTCATTATATTGGTGTTGTCTTGAATGTTTGTGTTCATTCTCTGCTAAATTAAATAACTGAATATGGTATGTGTGAACCACATACATATGCGAAAGGACTACTCTGTTTTCAATACAAATAGAATAAAAGTCCGATTCTTTGAAATGTGCATTCAGAGAGAGAGATGTGAAAACAAAAGCTGAGTCCGCAAACAAGACGCCTGTTTTTCAATTAATTTCATTGCTGGTAAACATCGATTCCTGGCATATTTATCTTACACTGCTGTCATAAACACTAGTGTTTACTTCAATACTGCTCAAGCAACAGAATATGATGTGCCTAAGCCATATGCATATGCAAATGAATGATTTTCTTCTTACTAATACTAAAATCAATCTCAGATCAAGTCTACACGTACATCTTCTGCTCTTATGCAGCCAAACCACATTTTTATTGAATTGATCTTTGTTGTGCTTGATGCATGTATATCAGACTCCCTCACACTAAATTTGGTTCAACTTTCCTTTCATAGAAACATATTTGGCTATACTGTGACCCTTTCCGGAATGTTACGTGTAGTATTGAACGCATCAGCATTTCAATATCGCATTCTATAATTTAATATATATATATATATTTAATGGTCTTAATCTAAGTAATGTCACATCGTTATCTGATATGAAATTATGTTTCCTAAAACGTAAGGGAGGATCACTTCTGATCTACTGCCGCATTTATCCTACATTTTGTCGACATTTATCCACATCTGGCTCGCGATATGCGAAATAGGTCTGTTAGCGAAACATTTCTGAATACTAACATTGCATGTTTACGGATATTTTAATCTTTTCCGTTACAGACAATACCTGATTCACATAACAAACAATATACTACACAAAACAACCTCACAGTTACTCTGAAATGTGTCTAACTGAAATCACTCGAAATGTTTTGCTGGGGATCAAACAGCAGGTATATTTTCTCCAAGAAGCAACACGGAATATTCCTGAGCTTCATAACACCACACATTGTGGTCGGTGTAATTTGAATGGCGAGTAAAGACAGCTCTCAAAATGTGAAGTTAGTTGAATGTGAGATTAAAGACGAAATAAAGTAAACATGCGTATAATTTTCGGTAATAACACAACACAAGTTGCGAAATAATACGTGGAAATACTGAGATCTAGTGTTTATTCAATCGAGTGAACAACCCAATTTGTCTAAGCGAATAGATAAATAAAGTTTCAGTTTCAAACGAGTATCCCAGTGTTAGGCGCCCCGACTTAGTCCCACGGACAGTAATTCGCATGTAACGGCGAATGAAGTTAACAAATTACAAGGCCTCTACATACACACACTCATTAAACAAGGTTTACTATGAATGTCGAATTGATTGAGAACCATTCAAAATTTTTTTCAGAATCCCTTATCCCTATTTACAATATAATGGTTTGCTTCAACCAAAGACTAATATTCTCAAATGAGGGGCACTCTATGATTCATTTTCCTGAATGAATGATTAAAAATCCCTCGAAAATGTGTGAAAGGAGCATAAACGCAGATATTTGTGTGAAGTAGGTTCGTCTGAACAATGACACTGTCTTAGGAATATAAATTAATGGTCACCATGTATTAGAATTCATTCATTGATACTTTTTACCTGATTTGAAACAATTATTTGCAGTTGATCTCTTATAGCGGTTTTCGTGGGGAAAAAATTGATAACTGATTTTTCCTAATACACTGATGCTTTTTCAACAATATTCATTTTGTCAGTAAAAATAAAACATGGTAATGGCGTTCAATTTCTAGCTACCTAGGTTTAATTCGCACAAATGTTTGTGTGGATAACAGATTGTTTCGAAAAAACATTTCCGAAGATGTGTTAATTAAAAGTTTCTTTGTGATTTGGCTAATGGTTAAGGAATATGGGGAGAATTACGTATTACGAGGAACTACAGAATCGTTCTTTTAGTCTTTTTGACACTGTGCAACTCTCATACCTCATTTTCATAATGTTGGACAAGCGGTGATAAGGGCAAATCCGCTGAGGACATTGTGTTGTTTTCAATGAATCTGAAAAACTTCCATTTCATACTGCTGCTTCTCTAGATTTGAGTAAGTTTATGGCGTTCAACACTTCTGCATGTGTGGCAGTATTAGCGTTCAATCTTAGTCCTTTATTCAGGATGCTGTAGACTGATCTCATCGTCTGCTTTCCTTTTTCATCTCCACACTGCTTCATTGAGTACTCTACCATCATTATATAATATATAACACACTCTTGTAAACATCCAATATCCTCGCACGTTTGTCCAGGTACAATTGCCGATTCCCTAAATGTGGACAGCATTTCATTCACAGAAAAAGCTTTTCTTATTTCAGGTTACGATTTGTACAGTCTGTATCATCTACAGAAACATTGATTATCGAACGTTTCAGAGAATTCCTTGCCTTTTGTTCTTGCCATGGAAGAGCCTGAACATTTCGCACAAGAATCATTTATGATGACACTCCATGAGTAGTTTTGCCGGTAGAGCACAAAAACTTGTAATGTAATTCGCGGTAATGTAGGGTAACCGTGTTATTTTTGCACTCTAGACTTCAACTGGATTTATATGTGAAGACAATATTCATATGCCTGTCGACTGCAGGTTATACTTTTGTTTCTTCAAAACTGTTAAGCACTAACACCTCGTGAACACTGATTTCCTACAATGAGTTCCACGACTTGGTCCTGGCTTCCTGACGATAATGTGGAGTAATATTTATTAATGAAAAGAGCCTGAAAAAATAATTTATTATGCGAAACATTATTCAACTGTGGGCTGAGCGTAAATGAAGTGGTTCCGTTGAATGGCATAAAATTAACCGGAACAAGTGCATTCTATCCAAAAGTTCAACAGAAGAAAATTGTAGTGAGGAATGAATATGCAATAAAGTGGAAAAATGTTGAAAGTTAGGTATTAGGTTGAAAGTTTGAAAGAACGTATCTGTGTGGTGTTGCATTTGTACGGTATGAATCGACTTGACTTCTGCAATTTGAAGCAGTCTGATTGTAATACCTTCGAAGAGATTTCGACCCACCTCATTAAAGGCCATTTAACAAACGGTTTCTTCGGTTTTCTGATGATGAATGTTCACTACATTTCACATTTGAGTGGATCAGCTTTTAATGTGATGGACACTGTGCTTCGGTGTCACAGTGGTTAGGAGGCTCGCTGACCATGCACATGGTTAGATCCTCGACCGAGTCACTTCTTTACCTCGTCAAACCAGTGATAAAAGCCGGTAAAGAGGAAAGGTTGGGCATTAGGCTAGCAGCCTCATCCTGTAAAAGTAAACACTGCTACAGAAACTTCAAGCCTCTAGCTTGAAGCCCTATGTTCCATTGGGAACGTGAAGGAAAAAATATATATATTCTACAGTTTTCATATTGTTAGATTCATGAACGCTGTGATTACACATTTGGACTAGCTTTATCACATAACCCAGCCCGTTATGGGTGATGTCAGTCATGCAAACACAACAGGTTGGTTTGCTGTGTCAATTAATTGATAAGTTTAGGTTATGTTTGTCATTTTGAACTTTAGTGGCCCCAAGAGAAGTCGTATCACTCCTGTACAGTTTAATGAAAAAGACGCCAGCTAGTCCACAAAAATAAATGTCGATTCTAGACTGCAAAATAACTCTCACTCATTAGCACGCCGATCCACAGAAAACAAACGGGTGATATTCATAATAATCTGAATGGTGATAGACTAACTCAATAAAGAAAATAACAAATACTTAAATATGCACTGAATTTCTTTGTTTCTTTATTGTTGGAAAACACTGAAAGAAGGGTGGAGTAACGATGTGACCTCCACTTGTTCCATTACTCGCATACTATATCAAGAAGTACCTGGAGTCAAACATCCTCAAATCAACAATCAGTCGATCAGATTTTACAAGCGAGTTTCAAGGTGAGCAAACCGGAAGTTTACAGGACATATTTTCCCCACGACTCATCTCCTAAATACATGCTCCTTTTCGCTGAAAATTCAAAGAAAACACCTCGCTTTTGTCAGCTTCAAGGTGCATTTAAAATCTCACTAGCTCCTTTGTAGTCCGTTGCATAAACCATACAGATAAGACATTGTCTATATGTGCCCATGACCAGCTATCAGTAAGGTAGTCAAAATTTGGAAAATGGAGTGATCGATGGAACTGTTTGGCCTTTCATCATCAGTGAATACTCCTTTCAGAGTTATATACATGTAAAGTACGATTAGGCTAGTCAAAAGAATCTGGCCTACATCTTCATGCAGCCGAAGCTGCAGCTATCCACAAGAGAAAAGGCTAAACTTTGTGTTTAGAAACATTTTATCTAGCTCCTTTCAGTACAGTGGCCTTAGTAATCAGTTCAATTTTAATTTTTTCAACCGGTTTTTACTTCTTTGTTTCATTGTTTTCCATTAATTTATTCCAAATGATTGTTCATCATTTACGTAATCGGTTGTCATAACTCTCGTTACAGTAGTATTTGTTAATGACGTTTTAAGCACAATATATTGCTCATAGTCATATGAAGTTGATTTGATTTTGAAAAGTAAATTGTGCTTGAAACATCATCAGTAAGTATTATTGCATAACTTGTTCGGAACATCAGTCGCAGCTTGCTTGTTTTAACGTGCTTCTCTTTGTCGTCCTGAGAGTAAAATCTGTGCTGTTTTACCTTGTCACGGGTGAGGTAACTCCGCTTTGTCTAACTTGCTATATATCACTTCCAAAACCTGCATGATGTGATGTTAAGAATTCGTTGGTGAGGCTAGTATTTGGGCCTCCAATATATAATGATAATATTTACGATCGACAAATCTAGTCGAGTTGCAAAGTTCACAATATTTACAAGCTGCAAAGAAGGGGCGGTCAAAGGAATTAAAATCCCGTGTTACTATTGACAAGGAATTATCATGGATGGTAGCAGCGATAACAGCAAATAGTTCTGTGAAAATACGAACAGGTGTGATATGAATGTCCGTTATTTAAATGTAATTGTATTTAGTGAAGTATTTCGAATGACATTTATTATCCTGTAAGAAATTAAAACACTGCTGGATGTAAACCAAACAGTACATGAGGAAGTTGCAGCACCACTATCGCATTTCTACTGAGAACTTCACTCTCCGTGTTCCGTTTATCTGAAATTATCTAAACAGACTGAGTTTTATGAACAATTTATGTTAGTTTTCAGCAGAACTGTCTCCTTGTATACCGTTTTCTTATGCTCAGCAAACGCTTATGAACTCTGACCACGTTTTATCGATTTTGATTATATTACAAAACAACTTAAATTAATTCTCCCATGGACTTTTGAAGAAGATATTTGCCTTTAGTTTCACACTGATTTCCCTTCACCTGGCTTTTTATTCAAGTTGACTTTGATTGCTTGAACTGCACGTGAATTCCATGAACAAGATTTACTTGTCAATCTTTAATCAATATTCATGTTTCTATAATCAGGTGTATACAATGTAAACAGTTCATTGCTTGAAATTACTTTTTCACCTATTTTACTGCGTAGCTCAAATTTCGTGACATTCTCCTTGTTACATTCTGTGTTCATTCATTCATGATACCCAAATTACACAAAATCAACCATCGTGAAAAAGTCACTTTGTTAGTCCCGAACGTGGAAACAGTACAGTAAAATAGAACCATCAATTTAAAGATAAGCATGTATTTCAAGTTAAGACAATAGATGCATCGACAAACAATAAAAATGTTATCAGAAGTTTATCCCGCGAAATATGTTTAAAAAGAAAGAATAAATAAAACATGTCATTCAAATTCAGTAACACTTGGATATCGTCCGCTTTTACCACTATAAAATGGAAGAAGAAAGCAGGCAAAAAGCATAAGGATTTTATTCACTGTAAACTGAATTAAAGTTGAGATAATCAGAAGGAGTCAAAAATCCTTTTTGAATATCTCATTCGAGTGAATTAGGTGTTCGGTAACTGAAACTATTGAAAAACACTACATCTGGATTTGTGTAAATTTGATTAATGCAAACACGTCATCACACGGTGTTAGGAGGTTAATATTAGTTCTTCCACCGTTGAGCTAACTACTAGAAATTAAGAGAACGTGTTACTTTTAGTGTCGTAAATGTGTGTCATGAAATGCTGCCAGTTAACTTGAAACTGAAGTGCACTTTTGAATAGGTAAATTTGAATTTGCAAATGACATCTATAAATTCCGAATATCGAGGCTGTTCACAAACATTAAAATTAAAAAATGTGGGACAGAATTTTACAGGTAAATAAACAGGTGTTATTGCACAGTGAAATGTGAAATTCTATTTACCCCCAAGACTTGTTCACTTGAATAAAAATAAAATATTTTGAGACTCTTATTATGTATTAGACTGTATATACAAAAAGCGATGCTTGTTGTGGCAAATATATTACGAAGACAAGCCAGTATTTAATTCCCTCTAAAGGCTTTAAAATCAAACAATGGTTCCTCATCTGAAACTAATTCCTCATAGGATAAAACCCTGAGGCTGTGTTTTATCTTGAATAAGAGGAAACCATTATACAAAGCACCGATTATGAATTTCGTAGCTTTGAGTATATAAGTAGAAGATATAAACTAAGCGAATTTCTCCTAAATATCCATTGAAATTCTTTATCACACCAAGTTATCTATCAGTTGGTTATGTGGAATTAATCACCGCTTGACTAAGAACTAGTATTACTAAATACTTCATACAGTAATACGCAAACAAACTATCGCTGCTCACCAGAATGCCTACTTTTATAAGCTTCACCGTCTGTCATCGATGTAAAACCTGAATCTTAGATTTGTTCAAGTTTATTAATGGGTGGAATTCCATGAAGTTTATAAAAAACCTAAACTGTTGAAATAATTTCCTCATTTATAGCATTCCGACGGGCTATGAGCAACTGACGTAAAATCTCGAATCTAGTTACATCGTCCTAATCCACATAGGACATGTACAAGATGAAGGAACTCGTTTTGAGTTTTTATGTAGATGAACGCTCTTAATTGCTATGCTAATATCAGGCAAATATGACAAATTGTACAAGGATATAAAGTCTTGAAATCAGTATCAACATTATTTCATCTACAAACAGTTGAATGGTTTATCTAAAACAGTTGCTGTTATAGTGGATTAACGACAGAACTAAAAAGGTAAAAGTATTAGTCTAAGTTAATTGTGTGCATGTATTATCTTATCTAAGAACTTGGTTACGAGTATGAATTCAGACTTAAGCTATTAAACTTAAGTCATATTTGCAAATCTAATCATCTCCTGAACCACTTGCATTCATCCAAGTGATTTTCTTTTTAGGAAATCATTATTCGTTAAAATGAAGTATTTGTCAAGGATATTTATTGCTCAAGATGACACACTTCCGTCCGTTTAGTATATAACGTGATGCAAATTGCGAGGTTATATATTAACAACGAGTCAAAGTGATGTTCAAAAAGCACTGACAGTTTGTTTGTCACATGTTTCCTGCGGGTGAGCCTCATTGTTTTTGAAATTCTCAAATATCCAGGACATTTGACCAGCATTCTATTTGGGTCTGACACATTCGAAACTAATTCCGTTGTTAATTGTAGGCGATAAATAGAGGTGAAACCAAGTGATACATCGTGTGATGCAAGTGGAAAACGTGGTCACTGAAGGAATTGCTATACTGATGTGATTTGAAGCGTTACATCT